>MUZC01004447.1:118381-131420 GCA_002072015.1 Radix auricularia
TTTCCCACATATGAAGAAAATGCTGGGTGACAATGAATTAAATGGGGCATTATTTATTAAGTATCTTGAAGAGAGATTTTTGCAGTTTAAACATATTGAGCCAATAGTTTCCTTCTGTGTCAATCCTTTTACTTGCCAAATAAATGTTATGGAAATAGCCGCATGTATTGCAGATTTTGTTCAAGCTAAGACAGAAGAACTAGAGTTAGAAATTTTGGACATTAAGGATATTTTGCTAAAATCCTTATTGTCAGAGGACTTTTGGAATACAGTGGATAGAGAAAAGTTCCCATTGTTGAAAAAAGCGGCATATAAAATTGAATCATTTTTCGGTTCGACATATTTATGCGAATCATTGTTTTCAAACATGAACTTAATAAAATCAAGATATAGATCTCGACTCACCGATGAGCATCTTTATGATTGTCATCTAACAGGATTATCGTCATACGCTCCTAATTATGAAGCTCTGGCCAAAGAAATGCAATGCCAAAGATCACATTGACTTTATTTTTTAATCAAATGTTTTCTTTGTATTAGTGTGTTTTGTATACTGTCTTTACGTTTTGTAAATACATTTCTCTGTGTGTAAGCTATTTGAAAAAAAAAGCCAAATAATTTTATTATTTTGAAGCATTTTTGTTTATTATTTATTAATACATTATGACTATAAGAAAATAAATTATGGGAAAATGACAAGTTATGGAAGGAGTTTGTCGATTTAAAATATGTGGTGCCCGCCACCCTACCGATATTTTAGAATGTGCTCTAGAGTAAAAAAAGGTTGGGAACCCCTGGTCTACAGGATAGCGTGTCTGAGGGGATGGGAATAGGCAGAGAGAGGTTCGGGCAGATGGAAAGACAGAAAAATATGCGGTTAATTTCAGAAGCTACTTTAATCAGTCGTCGGACATGTTCAAGCTCGCGAACTTATTTGTTAGGAATCAATTTACTTTAACAGCAATTAGTGAATTTTTTTAACGATTACGAAAAATTATGTTAATGATAATTTATTTAAAATAATTTTGTAAGTTGTTTCTTTTCTTTTTAATTATACCATGATGGGCATTGCAGTACATGTAAAGTAAGATGAACATAAAAAATGAAAACTATTTTTAAAAAAAATAAATTACACAGTCTACGGCTTCAGTCGTGTACTCCACAGAGATCCATTGGTAGATACGTACCCGTTAAATTTTTCGGTATGGAAACGTATGCTTTTTACCTGACTTATACAAGCTCTCATGGTAGCCAACTAAATTTATATTAAAATAGCGTTATTATTGTTCCTCACTAGATTTGTATGCAAGGCTTTTAAGGCTCCAAACTATTTTTATATAGATCTACTAGCGTTATTATTGTTGCTAACCGCCTTTAAGGTTTTAAATTAACTGTAAATGTTTGGGTTAAACCAAGGTGTTAAATTAACTGTAAATGTTTGGTTTAAACCAAGGTGTTAGATTAACTGTATAAGCATGGGTTGAAACAAGGTGATAAATTAACTGTAAATGTTTGGGTTGAAACAAGATGTTAAATTAACTGTAAACGTTTGGGTTGAACCAGGGTGTTAAGTTAACTGTAAATGTTTGGGTTGAACCAGGGTGTTAAGTTAACTGTAAATGTTTGGGTTGAACCAAAGTGTTAAATTAACTGTGAATGTTTGGGTTGAACCAAAGTGTTAAATTAACTGTAAATGTTTGGGTTAAACCAAGGTGTTAGATTAACTGTATAAGCATGGGTTGAAACAAGGTGATAAATTAACTGTAAATGTTTGGGTTGAAACAAGATGTTAAATTAACTGTAAATGTTTGGGTTGAACCAGGGTGTTAAGTTAACTGTAAATGTTTGGGTTGAACCAGGGTGTTAAGTTAACTGTAAATGTTTGGGTTGAACCAAAGTGTTAAATTAACTGTAAATGTTTGGGCTAGCAAAGAGACTTCCCGTAGCTTCCAATTGTATGTACTGGCCAAAGGTCAGTAAATTCTTCTTCAGTGAATGTCTAGCGATGTTGTCCAGGCTAAGGTTTTTTTTTTATATAGTAATCACCAGCTTAATCCAAACCTTAGATTGGTCGGAAGAAATTGATGGATTGCGTAACAGCTGGACTAGAGAACTAGGGTCAAAGCCTACGTCATGTCTGGACCTGGATTTTGACCACTGGTTCTCAAAATATCTTCTAGCCACCAGCCTCTTTCCAATATTCATACCCCAAATGTTTACCTCGAGATCAATGTTCACTTGAAGCTGCGCGGCGGCGCAGATATCTGACGGACGCCGTGCAGCAGCTAAGAATTGCCGCGCAGCAAATTTTGTAAGATACTGCACTAAAAATGGAGCTTTCAACGTTGCACGCGAGTTGGTTTTGTTTCACTTTGCACCCGGACCAACGAACGTTAGAGTTTACGTTGCTCGAGACTACATGATATAACTGGTTTGTATTAGCTCCACATTCTAGTGACTGGTGATGCTTACATCAGGAAATTGATTTTACGAGAACAAAACAAACTGATTCGCCCCCCCCCATACCCAACAAAATTATAGTTTTAAAGATGGAAATTCACAACTGCAGTGATTCCCCACCAGTCTGTATGTGACTCTCCATTGGTTTAAATAACATTTAATCTTTTCCAATATGATCTTAGCAGGCCGTCATCCTGACTCCCAGCTTCAATATATTGTTGTAGTTCTCCATTAATGATCATGCCTTTGGGGAGATGCAAATCATTTTTAGAACCATCGATGTCAAAGTTCAGATTTGACACTTTTTTTTTTAAACAATGGTTTCCAAAAGATTTTGTTAATGCCCATTAGTCACTAATATAATCTTAAATCAAATTCAATCCATTATTTGTAGACATTGCAGTGCAGGGCCGGCCCTAGGTCACTGCAAACCTATGCGGTCACAGTGGGCCCCCTGGCTTTCATAGGCCCCACCTATCTTAATTTTCAATTATATTTATCCCTACCTAGACTGGGCCTCGCGCAATCCTTTTCGCATACTAAACCGGAGTTCTTAAGACCGGCCCTGAAAACGAGTTACATGTTCCAATGTTAATTGTTTTAAATAGCCCGGCGCTGAAGTATCAACAAAAGCGTCGAGTATCGTGGCGATGTAGCCCTGCATCGCTTATGGCTGTGCTGTAAAGATGTCTGCCAAAGCAGCCAGAATACGCACAAGCGCCTGGGAGTGTAAGGCAGAAGACCGATCTACGTGGCGCACAGTTGTAAAAGAGGGCGTCGTAGCTGCCGAGGAGATGAGGGTGGAGGAGGTCACAGACCGAAGAGCTAGGAGAAAGGCCCAAATATTTGGAAGCACAGAACTCGTGTGCAAAAGCGGTGGTAAAGACTGTCACTCAATTAGGACTGTAGAGCCACACGAAGAAATGCAACCCAACCCAACGGCGGTGCACAATAGTCTCGCGAGACGGAAGGATGCCGAAGAATATCCCTGCATAAATAAGCAATTCGGCGTGAAGCCCACAGATCGCGAGATCAGAGCCCAAAAGACATCTCAGAAGTGTCAGGGACACGCATCCAGTGACTTCCCTTTGAGCGCTTTTGCTTGCTACTCACGAATAATTCGTCCCATCTGCTCACCCGCACCCGAGACCCAAGTGAACTACAATTATTCGATGAATTAACTTTCTGACCCGTGAATGAGAGGGTAATCAAATAGACACGTCTAGTGTTATGAAAAGAATGACCACGGGGGGATGCTTGACTTCATGACTTTCTCACGGCATACACCAACAAGCACGCCCTCAGCACCATCATCTATCTCCCACCTCGTTTGTTTTCAATGATACTCCGCGACGTCTTAGTTCTGATGTTTACAAATTCAATAAAAAGTCTAACCTGCGAGCACCTTTGATTATGGGGTCAAAGTATATGTACAGATATATATTTATATAATATATGAGTATTTATTCATTCATTTATTTAAATTTGTATTTCAAGAAAAGACATTTCAATGACTCTGATTTATAGCAGAACATTTTATATTCTCATTTATACTGCGTATATTCAGTGGCTTTATAACTAAATTATTGGCTTTTCTAATTATTTTTTTTTTCAAATTTTCAGTCATATTGTTTGTGGATTAAATATAATTGATGTGTGCGTTAAATAAACATGTCCACCCTTAAAAATGATTGATAATCAAGTTATGTAATTTGGTATTGTTTAATAAGTTGGCTGAATCTCTCTCTCTCTCTCTCTCTCTCTCTCTCTCTCTCTCTCTCTCTCTCTTAAATCTTTATCTATATTTTTCGGTTCCCATCTTAATGTGTCTCTCTATCTCTCCTTTTCACTATCTCTATATTTCTAATTATATCTCACTTTATTTCTATCTCTCTCTCTATTTCTATCACTCTTAATTTGTCTATCTCCCTTTCTTCCTCTTCTTCTCTCTCTCTCTCTCTCTCTCTCTCTCTTTATATCTATCTTTATCTCTCTCTTAATCTCTTTATCTCTCTTTTTATCTCTCTCTCTTTATCTCTCTCTCTCTTATCTCTCTCTCTCTCTCTTTATCTCTCTTTATCTCTCTCTCTCGCTCATCGTCCAACACACTTACTTAAATATACCCTGTTGAGCCTAAAATGAACCCAGTACAACCCTAAACACAATAAATGTTTACATTGAGAACATCGAATTGACGTGATTACTTTAAAGAAAAACACGCTCACTTTGATCATAAAATTATATTAATATAAAATCACTGAGGAAATAAATTTGACAGACTTTTAATGACTTTATCTGCAGATGTCAAAAGAAGGATTTTCTAAACTCAATTTAGAGAACAGAAAGTTTGGGCGCGAGTAAATAAAATATATGTCTCTAACTATCATCTTTAAAGTCCAACTTAAAATAAGAACTAACAAACGAACGGATGTCCAAGTTGGGTCTGAGAGTTAAGGCTTCCGTTGATGATGTCATTACACTTGGCAACCCTGGATTATTCTAATAAAACACAATTGTTCTGTGCTGCTAAGGTTTATGTTGATCAAAATACCTACCCCCTTCCCCCTTAACACCAAACCACCCCGGGGATTGTTGTCCCAATTTCAGAAGTTCTAGCAGAGCATGGCCTTTTGGGGTCGAGGTTAGTTGGTTTTTTTCAAAGAACGTTTGAGTATTGATTGGACCGTTATTTTCTCATTCGCCGCGTGCATCTGGTTGTGGGGTCCCCAGATGGCATCGGACTATAAAATATTCACGATTAACTCCAAGTTTGATAGAGTCCTATAGACGGCTTTGTGCGGTCCTACAGATGGGTTAATGTGGTCCTATAGATGGATAGTTGTGGTCCTAATGATGGGAAGATGCAGTCCTACAGATGGGTTGATGTGGTCCTAATGATGGGTTGATATGGTCCTAATGATGGGTTGATGTGGTCCTAATGATGGGTTGATGTGGTCCTAATGATTGTTTGATGTGGTCCTGATGATGGGTTGATGTGGTCCTAATGATTGGTTGATGTGGTCCTAATGATGGGTTGATGTGGTCCTAATGATGGGTTGATGTGGTCCTACATATGGGTTGATGTGGTCCTGATGATAGGTTGATGTGGTCCTACAGATGGGTTGATGTGGTCCTAATGATGGATTGATGTGGTCCTAATGATGGATTGAAAGGGTCTTAATGATGGGTGGATGTGGTCCTAATGATGGGTTGATGTGGTCCTAATGATGGGTTGATGTGGTCCTAATGATGGGTGGATGTGGTCCTATTGATGGGTGGATGTGGTCCTAATAATGGGTGGATGTGGTCCTAATGATGGGTGGATGTGGTCCTAATGATGGGTTGATGTGGTCCTAATAATGGGTGGATGTGATCCTAATAATGGGTTGATGTGGTCGTAATGATGGGTTGATGTGGTCCTAATGATGGGTGGATGTGATCCTATGATGGGTTTATGTGGTTCTGATGATGGGTTGATGGGGTTCTGATGATGGTTTGATGTGGTTCTGATGATGGGTGGATGTGGTCCTAATGATGGGTGGATGTGGTCCTAATGATGGGTTGATGTGGTCCTAATGATGGGTGGATGTGGTCCTATGATGGGTTGATGGGGTTCTGATGATGGTTTGATGTGGTTCTGATGATGGGTAGATGCAGTCTTACAGATTGAGTGAGATTAGATTGGGTTTGTGTGGCAACTGCTGGCATGGCGTGGAAATAGCTGGTTCAGAGTGGGAATAGTCAGGCTGGCGCGATAATACAGTGAGGCAATAGCCGTGCGAGCGTTGCAATGGCTGCACCAGCGTGGCAACAACTAGGCATTCGTGGCAATAGCTGAGCCAGACTACCAAACTCATAGTAAAGTCATTTAAATCAACTATACATGAGCATCTTAGATGGCATATTTGATGGCAGTGGGGTTGGGGGTGAAGTAAAATAATAAATGGACTTTTAATTTTAGAGCTTGTTTGAAAGATGTCCAGTCGGAAAGTGTACCTCGTTCTTTTTTTTTATCATAAAAAAAATATTTAACAAATAATTAAAGATTACACCATATTTTTAAATCCTTAATTTAAACTTGATCGTCTCGTCATGGTCCCGCAGGCAAAGAAATAAAAGTTTTAAAATTACCCACTTCCCTGGATCCTTATTCATCTGAAATTTAGCACATAGATTTTTGACACCTAACTATGCATTCTATCAAAATTTCATATCGATCAAAGTTACTGTAATTAAATTAAAGAATATTTAGATTATCTCTATGTATTTTTGTGTAGCATGTAAATGTGTATGCTAGTATTTCGAGCGGTTCGTATTACATTAAACCTATTTTTAGAATATTTTCCCGATCTGTAAATATTTGCGCCAGCTTGTCGCGTCGTGCATATTTTATCATATATAATGGATGCATAGTTAAAAACTCTGTTTTTACGGGTTGTTTAATTTGCAGCCTTGTTTTGCCGTTAACTTGGTGATTGAACGGTGGAGATTTCTGATGGCAATATCATCGATGTTCCTTTGGGAACTGTTCACAGTCCAAACACTGTGCCGCTTTACGAGCCTTTCACTAGAAGCGTTCTTAGACTAGCCAACAAAATGCGGGTGAGACTGCAATCAGGCTTATAGACTAGCGTATGTCTAGCATAGCAGAGGAAATGTTTGACCACCCAATGGCCCAGGACGCTGAAGAAGATTTGGGACAGGTCCAAGTGAATGACGTGTGTAAATTTCTTATATGGTAAGGTCCACTTGATTACACTTCAAAACGGTTTTTTTTAATAAATATTTTTTGTATGAAAGCAAGGTTTACAAAACAATAGAATGGAGAAGTTAAGTCCTCAACTTGAGAGGCCGGGCGGGGTGAGGGTCGGGGGTGCAATTTATATTTTATTCCAGCAAGTCTAAAGATAAATCAGAAATTGATTTCATCAGCGAATTCCAACACAAGGGAGTAGACTAAGCGACGTCTAAATAGTAGGGCCACAACGTGGCGAGCCAGTGCACATCTTCTTATCTTATTATACACACGATACTTCTATGCAGAAGATAATTGCGTCCACAGACCATGAAGGATGATCTGTTGGAAGGTGATGGAGCGTTCACAGGTCACGGCTATGAGGGTTCCTCGCATTACCCTTTGGCCCTGGGAACAAATCCTTACCTTCACATGGATTCGAACCTGTGACCATTGATACGCCAGTCAAGCGCGCTGCCACTCGACCACTGTACCCACATGTATCGAATTGTAGACCTTACTGAATAAGTTCAGACCTAACCAATGTCTATGTTAAAAAGTCAACCGTGGAATTCATAGGTGAACGTTGTTAGAAATTTTGCTATTTACGAAAACACAATGATATTGATGATAGAGAGCAATGGGGAAAATCTACCACAGTCCTTGAGATTCCATGACTAAATGTGCCAGCTTTGACACAACATGGCATGAATTCCCCTTTTTAGCGCATTTTCGAGAAGTCGAATGCGCTATTGCACCCGTTTTGTCCGTCTGTCATCACCTTTGATCACAGCATCCATAAGTCCTAGACCCATGATGTATATATGTTTTTTGTATGTCCTGACCTGCCATTTGTGCATCAACACTCAGTTACTCGATCCGTTAAAAAACCCCGTTAAAACTACCAAAAAACTTTGCGAATCGAGAGGTAACACTGGCGCAGGGAACGGCCGCCATTGCCGGAAGTCGAATACATCATTTTTCAAGCATTCAAGAGTGGTGCGAAGGCGTGCAAAAGAATTAGTTTTTTTTTTTGTTGACGTCATTAGAATATGTGTAAAAGTTTAGAGAGTTTTACGTCATCATTTGTGGTGACTTGTAGTTAGATTAAAGAGAAAATAATTTTTTTTAAAATGTAAAGAAATGACTTTTAAATTAAAAAAATGTCAGGTATATTCATTACACAAGAAAATTCATAAAAATATGTCTAAAATCTAAACACAATTACTGATAACTACGTAATGCTGATATCTAACATAAGTACTGATACATAATACGAAAATGCGCTAACACGTCCTGAGTTCCAAAAGGGACCAGGCTTAACATGATTTTTTTAATTCATTAGTTTACCATTTAAACGCGCCTTTACACTGTTTATAATTTCTTTTAACTTCGTCAGTATTTTTTAGCTTTATAAATCTCTGAACAAATTTTTTTGTTATTATAATTTGTGCTTGCTGTCACGTTAACTTAATAACTTTTGTTTGTTTGCTGAAGAGGGTTTATTCTTCTTATTATATCTTTTGAAAGATTTCTTCAAAACTCAATGATTTTATCCACATGGGGAAGTTAAAGTCTTGCTCTATATTACCATAAATTTAAACAGATAAAAGTGAAGACCTTTGTGGGTCGTTAACAACTCACCTTTAGCAAACGCCCCCATTATGATCGAGCTGACGTGGCGCTTGTACCTTGTTGTACCAGGTTGTTTTAGCCTCACATATCACATTTATCCGCACTTAGAGCTACGGAGATTTGACACAATTCCATTCAGTGTCGGACACAATCTCATTCAGTGCTTGACACAATCCCATTCAGTGCTGGACACAATCCCATTTAGTGCCGGACACAATCCCATTCAGTGCTGGACACAATCCCATTCAGTGCCGGACACAATCCCATTCAGTGCTGGACACAATCCCAATCAGTGCTGGACACAATCCCATTCAGCGCTTGACACAATCCCATTCAGTGCCGCACACAATCCCATTCAGTGCTTGGCACAATACCATTCAGTGCTGGACACAATCCCATTCAGTGCTTGACACAATGCCATTCAGTGCTTGATACAATCCCATTCAGTGTCGGACACAATCCCATTCAGTGCTGGACACAATCCCATTCAGTGCTTGACACAATCCCGTTCTGTGCTGGACACAATCCCATTCAGTGCCGGACACAATCCCATTCAGTGCCGGACACAATCCCATTCAGTGCTTGACACAGTGTCAAACGGTGATTGGCTGCCTAACCTGTAAAGTATAGAAAACATTAAATTTAACACGCCTCAAACAGGTATCTAGCAGTACCACAGACGTGTGGCTGTCAGTAACATGTAACACTACCACAAACGTCCAATGTACAACATAGTTAAAGTTAACATACGTGGATACTTTCAAACTTTTTGTATGTTACGTCTATGCATGAAAATGTGTATCCATATCATTTATTTATAGTCACAAACCTACTATCGCATAAAACTCCTAACAGAAGCCATTGGGTAGACAAAGCGGTTTATTTGTGAGTCGGTCGGTTAAATCGGGAAAGACAACCCAGACTCAAAGGGCTGTAATCCAGATGTTGCCATCTATGGATCAACATTTCACACCAAAAAAAAAAACAAAAAAAAAACTCCTAAACTTTGCGAGTGACATTTCCAAATGACGATACTAAGTTTTAGTCTACGTTTCAAATTAAATGTCAGTATTTTCTCATTTTTTGTGAAAAAAACCGAAATTAAAGTAAAATGCAACATGTTGCCTTTTTGGATTTTATAATTTTTGTCTCGATATTGTACAGCACAGTTTATCAAGAGAAAGAGTCTCATAAGAGGATAAAAGTTTACGCAAATGTCATCACTTACGAGATGTATCAAGGGGCACAGCACTTTCCCCCCCCCCCAACTCTCCCCTCCCCCATTAGACAGGTAAAACATTGTATGAAGCAACGTCGAGCACGAGCTTCAACAACCTGACACTAGTAAACAAAACAAAACAAAAACAAAAAAAAAAAAGCATACTAATGTACTCATTATACACATACTACTTACCACCAATGATGTAAATTTACAATTTAGTCGCAAAGAAACATACCAAAGTCAACTATCATTTTCATTACTAACATGGTGAAAACAGTGGGTACAAACTACATTTGTCTAAATTGTCACAAATAGTAAAAAAGATAATTTAAGCTTAAGGCGGACCACAAAAATCCACTTGGTGGGCCGCATGCCACCCGCAGACCACTGATATAGGGTAGTTACTGCAAAATGATTTACGTATAACCATTCATATAAAAATTTGAATCATTCCATGTACATAACACACGAGTGATCTAGACATTTTCAGATGACAATGAAATGAAACCATATGCCATGCACATGAGACACAAAAATTAAATAAAAGAAATAAATAAGGAATATGTAGATGCTTCCAAATAAAGAGCAGTTGAATCTTGTAGAATTTAGACCAAAAAAAAAAAATTCATGATCTACAATAACAACACCTATACTCAATGTAGATGCAGAGATCAGCTATGACCAACTCGTAAGTCGACCCCCTAACATTTCCTCCTAAATTTTGTCGACAAAAAAAATGTCGGCTTTAGAACGAGTAAATACACGAAGTTAAATTGTGGATGACTGCCGTTATATCATACACATCGACTCATTAGGAGCTCGATTCGTGGTTGATTGCCGTTAAATCATTCAAACCAACATGTGAGGAGTCCATTCCTCGATGATTGTAGGTAAAACATAGACATCATGTAACTTAATTAATTTGCTCAAGATCAAGCCATACATTTTAATTTTTATTATTTTCTTTTTTAAAACTCTGTTTGAAGTACGGTAATTCTATTAGGATTATATAGATTCTACAGGTAGCAACGGAAGATCTATTTGTTAAAATTCTTTTAAGTGTTTATGCCGCCATGTTTACCACTTAGTGTTAATGTTATTTTATTTTTTAAATGAGTTTCCATTGCGCCCCGACTTCCCAAACCTTATTATTCCTATTCTATTCGACCCACGCGACACAAAACATTTCTACAGGACAATTGAATTCGTGGATTTCATGCGACAGTGATGAAAGCTTAACCTCAATACGACAGCCAATCTACACGGAAAACATCTTTTATTTCCGAAATAGATACACCCCAACCCCCTCCCCACGCGGCACCCATCCTCCTGAAACAAAATCGGATACAAAACTTTGGGGAAAATTGTGGCTTACATCTCTGACCACACAATGTGTGGTGTGTGTGGGGTGTAGCCCTGGTACATCAGATCCACACATCTCTGACCACACAATGTGTGGTGTGTGTGTGGGGTGTAGCCCTGGTACATCAGATCCACACATCTCTGACCACACAATGTGTGGTGTGTGTGGGGTGTAGCCCTGGTTTGCACTATCAACTGGACGAGAGAAAGCCTCCATGTAACCCAAGAAAAGGGACGGGAATAACGACCATTGAATTACGATAGCCCTGATGTTGTCTTTCTTAAACGACGGCAGTGGCTCTGGTGATATCTCGTACCGTCCAATAACAGGGGCGATACTTAAAGGGGGGTGGTTATTAGGCAAAGCTATTTTAATTATGAAGGAAAGACTGTTGATGTGTTTATATTAGGCGTTGAATAAGTTTGTTAACATAGTTGTTAATGACAGCTTAGCCAGATTGTTCAAACAAAAGCCTGATTTTGAAACAGATAACCAGTAGGTTTTGTTTTTTTAACCTTTTAGCTTAACATTGTAACAAAAAAAAATCACAATCTTATGAAACAGGATGAGCTCTATTTGCTTCATTTAATTTTTAATATTATTATTTTTTTAAAAAATTATATATGCCATAAAATAGTCTACTTCATAAGGCGTCCCGTGTATGATTTTTTTTATTTTTTAAAAAAAGTCTGGTGACTCGCAATAACATGAGCACTAAATTGTGTGCCCTTCTTCGAGATACACTGCCAAGTGGGCCTCACTTTGATATACACGGCCTAGTGGGCCTCACTTTGATATACACGGCCTAGTGGGCCTCACTTTGATATACACGGCCTAGTGGGCCACACTTTGATATACACTGCCAAGTGGGCCTCACTTTGATATACACTGCCAAGTGGGCCTCACTTTGATATAAACGGCCTAGTGGGCCTCACTTTGATATACACGGCCTAGTGGGCCTCACTTTCATATACACGGCCTAGTTGGCCTCACTAAGATATACACGGCCTAGTGGGCCTCACTTTGATATACACGGCCTAGTGGGCCTCACTTTGATATACACGGCCTAGTGGGCCTCACTTTGATATACACTGCCAAGTGGGCCTCACTTTGATATACACGGCCTAGTGGGCCTCACTCAGATATACACGGCCTAGTGGGCCTCACTTTGATATACACGGCCAAGTTGGCTTCACTTTGATATACACGGCCAAGTGGGCCTCACTCAGATATACACGGCCTAGGGGGCCTCACTCAGATATACACGGCCTAGGGGGCCTCACTCAGATATACACGACCTAGTGGCCCTCACTTTGATATACACGGCCTAGTGGGCCTCACTTTGATATACACGGCCTAGTGGGCCTCACTTTGATATACACGGCCTAGTGGCCCTCACTTTGATATACACTGCCAAGTGGGCCTCACTTTGATATACACGGCCTAGTGGGCCTCACTCAGATATACACGACCTAGTGGCCCTCACTTTGATATACAAGACCTAGTGGGCCTCACTTTGATATACACGACCTAGTGGCCCTCACTTTGATATACACGACCTAGTGGCCCCCACTTTGATATACACGACCTAGTGGCCCTCACTTTGATATACACGGCCTAGTGG
>MUZC01004447.1:137081-147330 GCA_002072015.1 Radix auricularia
CTACCACTAACTACCACTAACTACCACTGGCTACCACTAACTACCACTAACTACCACTGGCTACCACTAACTACCACTAACTACCACTGGCTACCACTAACTACCACTGGCTACCACTAACTACCACTGGCTACCACCAACTACCACTGGCTACCACTAACTACCACTAACTACCACTGGCTACCACTAACTACCACTGGCTACCACTAACTACCACTGGCTACCACTAACTACCACTGGCTACCACTAACTACCACTGGCTGGTACTGGCTGCTACTAGTAACCACATGGTCAAATGTTCCCTCTTAAATTCGATTTTCCATGCGCAAAGTTTTAAAACACTTGTATGAATATTTGCACAGCATCGATCTTTGGTGAAATGTGTCACAAAATTTGCAGCGCTGTAATTCTAAACTGCTGTCCAGATTTAATTGAATATTAACATTGCAAACTACCGCTGGTGTGTTCCAATCAGAGCTGGTGCGTAAAATTTTAGTGCACAATTTCTGTGTCATCTGTATTCTAATTTGACGGCTTACCTAGTTTGTGTCCTTATTAACTTCAAGTTTTTTGGACTTTAAATATCGAACTTGAGCATTTCAAATAGTCTAAGGCTCTTTGCGACTCAGAAACTAGCAATCAATGTCGTGTGATAAACTCGTTGTGGCGGCCATGACAGCAGTAAAGTTACGGCGCCATTATTAGTAATTGAGCATTTATTAGATACGTATTAGGATAGAAAAAGGATATGCAAATCAAAAATAAAATGATAAGAAGTGGAAATTGTTGATTCATGAAGAGTTAGGATTGCACAAACTGAAACTATTGTCAGAATCCGAAGGTGGTAAAAATAAGTTGGTGCGGCGATATGTGAATTATGCGATAAAGATCAAAGCACGGTGTGTAATCTGATAGAATTTTTCGATGGATTTTACTTGTATGTGAAACCTATGGCCTACAGATAAAGTGTTCTCAACTAGGGCTGTATCAGGACCCGCGTACCCGTTGCCAAGCATTGTAAAATGGCACTCTGGTACACGTGAAAATGTTACTACAATATCTATGCCACCAGTGTTTGAGCTGTAGCTTTTCTATGTTTAAAGTGTAGTTTCGCGAATAATTTATCAAATTAAAACTTTTTGTTTCAAATATATACTGTGAAATACGTCTTATCATGAAAACGCTTTCAAAGAAATAAGTGTTAAGCGAAAAAAAACACGGTCTCGACAGACCTAAAAAGTATTTTTGCAGGAATAAAAATCATTTAAAACAAAAAACTTTAAGTTCTCTGAATTATTCAAGTAATGAAAATAGATCACAACGCCGATAACTACCATTAACAATGAAGGGCTATTAAATGATTTTGGCTTTGAAATACGCCGCACATCTTTGCAGGGCAAGTCCTGAAAAGTTTAGTTAATTAAAACAGTTGTCAGCTACAGCTATGAACTAGAAATAACCGTCATGTCCCCATACAATTAGCGCGCCCCCTCCTCAAAACAATCATCTTAGCACCCCTCTGCTCATTGTTTTTACACCACTGTACTACAGTAGTATTTCAATGTCATCATTTTCCCATCTTTGACTCATTACAACAAATTTGCATTTACACAATAAAAAAGCAGTAAAAGGCTAATGGTAGTAATAGCGGACATAATGACGAAAATTTTGAGGCATTTTGGACGGGTACCCTGGCAGCATTTTTTCAACAACATTGACAGCCCTAATGTCAACAACAACAGACGGATACCATACATTTATATAGAAATAAACTAAATGTGCATTAATTTAATTACGATACATTAGATCGATCTGAAATTTGGACACAATGCATTGTTAGATGATACAAGTCTGCGTTCAAAATTTCAGCTCGATGACATGACTGAAAGTAGGTCATTTTTTACTTTTGTTTTACCGCCGGACCGACGAAGAGACGACGGTGAAGTTAATATAAGGGATTTAAAAACTGGTTAAGTCTTATATCATGTTAATAGAGAGGCGGAGAGATATAGAGAGAAATAAAAAACAAAATAGAAATAGAAAGAGAAAGAAAGAGAAACAGAGTGAGAGAGAGAGTTTTTTTTCTGCCCTTACATTTAAACTTCACAGAGGAAGAGCTCTAGGAGAAGAGATGAGTTGTTTTGTTAAACACTTTGTCTCTATCATCACGGCAGGTCATCATCAAACTGTGATTCATTCGCCGACTCTCAGTGGCAATCACATTTTTGTGGCTTGTTTTATTAACATTAATCTCCCCAGGACTCTACAGACATGATCTGAATTGCAGACGGAGGACAGTCGTGTGGTCTACGACCTGCTTTTTGGCTCAGTTTTACACTTAAGTAACGTAAACAAACAAAAAATTTAATAGAAAACGAAAATTCTTAAGAATGTGAACAAACGTTTTAGCTGAGAACATAATTTAAAGACGATTCCCGTGAACTGCATGGTTCTCAGGTTTTGTTTTGGGGGACTTCAAAGACAGAATGTAGTTTCTAATTGTTTTGGGACGTTGATCGTTATGTCGGAAGTTTATCTTCGCCTCCGAATGACGACGCCGAGTGCCATTATATGTTCCTCTACCACGTCACTGAAATTAGCTGTCTGTCGACTTGTACCGCTTATTACGACATTCCTACAGACCAATCGCTGGTAACACGGATTAACCCCTTTCTTCTCACCAACGGCTCGTAACACGGATTAACCCCTTGGTTCTCACCAACGGCTCGTAACATGGATTAACCCCTTGCTTGTCACCAACGGCACGTAACACGGATTAACCCCTTTCTTCTCACCAACGGCTCATAACAAGGATTAATTAACCCCTTGCTACTTACCAATCACTCGTAAAACGGATTAACCCCTTGCGACTTATCAGCTGATTTTGTCACATGGCTACATGCCAGGTTATCATTTATTTCAATGGCTTCTGGCCAATTTTTATTTCACTTATCTACCCGCCAATTACAAATTTCACATATGTTGGTACCGGTCATATATGGGTACTCACCATATAAATTTAACATGTGCAATATGTTCAGTTTTAACCTCCCCTGAACATCAGACGACAAAGCGCATGAATCTTTTATAGGCTGGCTGGGCTTTGGAATACCGGAACAACCCACATAAAGATACATTCAGCGTGTCGCTCACTTTCACTCTGAAGCTTTTCCCGAACATTGGAAGCAAGTGCGACAACGCGGCGCGATGTTAAAGGGGGTTACGTGTTGATCACCCAGAGGGGATCAAAGCAATCTTCAATCACAGACCCCCCCCTCATCAATTTTAGATCACTGGTTACCTCTAAGAAATAATCCCATTTTCCCCCCAGGGTTTCACTGGTGGCGTTTAGTGGAACTCACTAATCATATCTGACGGTAAGAAAGAAATATTTCATGCATTTTTCGGTTTGTTTTATTTGGCATTGTTTTATTATAATTGTTGAATTCCTAATGACGTGTACATAACATCGGGTCGAATCACTGGAAGAGCTTCAGAGACGAATTCTGTAGTCGTAGCGGATCATTGAAACTTTGTCTAAATCCCAATAAAACCACTAACTTTAAATAGATCTCCATTTTTAGAACCCTTTCAACATATCTCATCCAATGTGTGTGTCATCTTTAATAATCCGAATTTATGTTTCTATAATCTTTGTTGCTCTTTCCATCTCTACCTCCCTTGATCCCCTGGGTTATGCCTTTACTCTCCAGATGACTCTGACACAGCAACACGACGACTACCATCAAAACAAGATCATTCTATCAAAACAAGATCATTCTATCAAAACAAGATCATTCTATCAAAACAAGATCACTACCATCAAAACAAGATCATTCTATCAAAACAAGGTCATTCTATCAAAACAAGATCATTCTATCAAAACAAGATCACTATCATCAAAACAAGATCATTCTATCAAAACAAGATCATTATATCAAAACATGATCATTCTATCAAAACAATATCATTCTTTCAAAACAAGATCACTACTATCGAATCAAGAGCATTCTATCAAAAAAGATCACTACCATCAAAACAAGATCATTCTATCAAAACAAGATCATTCTATCAAAACAAGGTCATTCTATCAAAACAAGGTCATTCTATCAAAACCATATCATTCTATCAAAACAAGATCACTACCATCAAAACAAGATCATTCTATCAAAACAAGATCATTCTATCAAAACAAGATCATTCTATCAAAACAATATCATTCTTTCAAAACAAGATCACTACTATCGAATCAAGAGCATTCTATCAAAAAAGATCACTACCATCAAAATAAGATCATTCTATCAAAACAAGATCATTCTATCAAAACAAGATCATTCTATCGCATCAAGAGCATTCTATCAAAAAAGATCACTACCATCAAAACAAGACCATTCTTTCAAAACAAGATCACTACCATCGAAACAAGATAATTCTATCAAAAAGACAACTACCATCAAAACAAGATCACTACCATCAAAATAAGATCATTCTATCAAAACAAGATCATTCTATCAAAACAGGATCATTCTATCAAAACAAGATCACTGTCATAAAAACAAGATCACTACCATCAAAACAAGATCATTCTATCAAAACAAGATCATTCTATCAAAACGAGATCATTCCATAAAAACAAGATCACTATCATCGAAACAAGATCATTCTATCAAAAAAGATCACTATCATCAAAACAAGATCATTCTATCAAAACAAAATCATTCTATCAAAACAAGATCATTCTATCAAAACGAGATCATTCTATCAAAACAAGATCACTACCATCGAAACAAGATCATTATATCAAAACAAGATCACTACCATCAAAACAAGATCATTTTATCAAAACAAGATCATTCTATCAAAACAAGATCACTACCATCAAAACAAGATCACTACCATCAAAACAAGATCATTCTATCAAAACAAGATCACTACCATCAAAACAAGATCACTACCATCAAAACAAAATCACTACCATCAAAACAAGATCACTACCATCAAAACAAGATCACTACCATCAAAACAAGATCACTACCATCAAAACAAAGTCACTACCATCAAAACAAGATCATTCTATCAAAACAAGATCACTACCATCAAAACAAGATCATTCTATAAAAAACAAGATCACTACCATCAAAACAAGATCACTACCATCAAAACAAGATCATTCTATCAAAACAAGATCACTACCATCAAAACAAGATCATTCTATCAAAACAAGATCACTACCATCAAAAAAAAATCACTACCATCAAAACAAGATCACTACCATCAAAAAAACAAGATTATTTTATCATAACAAGATCACTACCACCAAAACAAACCCACTTCCATCAAATTAACAGAAATTGCTTCATACCTCCTTCTGTCCATCTCTCGCTGTCATCAAAACCATAACACAAATCGATTTATTCCTCTCTCTCTTTCCATCCGAGTCTGACATCACAACAAGGATTTTGTTTAGTTTTGTTTATCTCCTCCGCTCTTCACCCCACATCTCATTCGAGTCTGACATCACAACAACAAGGATTTTGTTTAGTTTTTGTTTATCTCCTCCGCTCTTCACCCCACATCTCATTCGAATCCTTTCATCAAGGCCTAGTCAACTATTCAAAACACCAACAAAAAAATTCGTGATGTAGTCTACACACGTAAATTTCACAATAAATTCTAAGTGTGGGAAAACAAGACAGAATAAAGGAGTTAATCAGTAGCAGCTATTCTTTTTTTAATAAGAACTGAGTTCGAGTTGAGAGGTGTGGGATGTCAGGGAAAAACTTGTTTGTCCGTTGATCAGATTAGATATAAGATTATCTCATCTTATCTATCACAGACGCTCCTCCTAGTCAAAAAGATTATTGCGTCCTAAGGTTATCCTTTATATTAGACTGCTAGAGAATGTAAGAGAAAATTTTGCATTGAAAAGCTTTTCTTCTAAAAGTTGGGTTTATTTTTGAGAATGAAAGGTGTGAATTAACTGAAAATGTTACTGGGTGGATTTCGATGGGAGATATTGTGAGTGATTGTATAGAAGACCCGTGTTGAACAATGTTTACTCATGATGCAATCAGTAATTAATTGATACGTATCGATGGGAATAAAAAATTAAGTTATTGATCCCTAAATAAAGAGATTTTTAAAACGGGGAAATAGGAATATTTTAAAATTCCTTATATTAACTCCACCGTCTTGTCTGTCTGTCTATCTATCTATCTATCTATCTATCTATCTATCTATCTATCTATCTATCTATCTATCTATCTATCTATCTATCTATCTATTTATCTGTCTGTCTGTCTGTCTGTCTATCTCTCTATCCGTATGTCTGTCTGTCTGTCTGTCTATCTGTCTGTCTGTCTGTCTGTCTATCTATCTATCTAATCCATCCATCCATCCATCCATCCATCCATCCATCCATCCATCTATCTATCTATCTATCTATCTATCTATCTATCTATCTATCTATCTATCTGTCTGTCATGGTTGCATGGTCCCGCGAAAAAAATTAAAGTAAAAAATGACCTATTTCCCGTAATCCCATCAAGCTGAAATTTCGCACATAGACTTGTGTCACCAACCATGCATTGTATCAAAATATCAGATTGATCGCATCTACCATAATTAAATTAATGAATGTTTAGTTTATCTCTATATAGAATGTGTAGCCCTTTGATATAGTTGCCCTCCACGGGTCATTTGAGTTTCAGCCCAGCCCTCGATGTCACAGGGGTCTGTAACGGTGTGTCACGCGGTGCGCATTACATGTAACTTAATCAGTACTTTTAGCTATGTCTCCCTTAAGGAATATATTGTCAAAAACTTTGCTTTTAAGGGTTGTTTATTTTATATATATTTCTTGCAGGACAAATATCTACTCCTCTCACTATATCTGAAAGATATATGCACGGCAACACATTGGAAACAGCTTCAAATGCATGTTTTGTGTTTGTAAACGGGGCATTTAGATATTATATTGTCCTCCTCATCAAAATTATCAAATGGTTCTAGTCTGTGATGTGTCCTAAACTCAGTGTATCTCCCATTTGTTTAATTTGGCCCATCACTCGTCTTTTAGACATCAGTTTAAGTCTTTTATTTTTTTACAGTTACATCATAGAAGAGTCCAAGCGGATGCCTGAACGGGCGATCTGCAGCCACACAAAGTTCTTTAGAGAGGACTTGAGGCTTGAGGGTATTCCTAAACCTTTTTTTAAGTCTTCTACGTCAGTGATTCTCAAATTTTTTAGCAGGTCAGACCGGCGGGAAGTTTGTTCGAATGCATCAGGGACCGATGAACTATTTTCCTTATACTAAATTCTTAGCGAAATGTTTGTTTTTATTTTATCTTAATTGTTTCATTTTATATGCGTATTTGCATATAGAGTTGGTATTAATGGTTGCAAATTGAGGATTATAATTATATCTTTTCCTCAGTTCTTTCTAGATAAGTTCTGCGGACCGGCAGCGGTTTGCCCACGGATCGACACCGGTACGCGGACAACCACTTTGAGAAGCACTGCTCTATGTAGTACGACATACTGAATTCTTTTTGGAAAGTGTACATCTAACACGCATACAACGTGATCAGCCCATCTAAGCCGAGCATTCCCGAACATTGTATAGGTATCGACTCTTGCCTCCCCGCGCAAGCACTACCTCTGTGTCCAGTACCTTATTCTACCATTTGAATTTATACAACCTCCTCCAGAAGCACAAATGAAAATGGTTCAGTTTCTGGAATTTAAAGCCAGGTAACACTGGCATAGCTGGGGGTTTGGCAGGAAAACGCAGCAGACAATTGCAATAATACGCACGTCCTTTTGATTCGTTTGTCTGAGTTTGTCCATGGTAATATCCTACCCAGAACAACCCAATGAAACTTGTTATATCCCTCCAACCCTATGAACCGGGTATATCCCACCCACCCTTTGACCCCGTTTATATCCCACCCACCTTATGACCACGTGTATATCCCACCCACCCTGTGACTCCGTTTATATCCCATCCACCATATGACCCCGTGTATGTTCCACCCACCCTGTGACCCCGTTTATATCCCACTAACCATATGACCCCGTTTATATTCCACCCACTCTATGACCCCGTTTATATTCCACCCACCCTATGACCTCGTTTATATCCCCCACTCTATGACCCCGTTTATATCCCACCTACCCTATGACCCTGGTTATATCCCACCCACCCTATGACCCCGTTTATATCCCACCCACCCTATGACCCCGTTTATATCCCACCCACCCTTTAACCCCGGTTTTTCCCACCTGTGAACATTGTTACACGGAGACTGAGAAGATTCCATCATGGTGACCTCTGTGACTAGTAAAGTCCCGCCTGTCGTGTCACGAAATCTTGTCGTTATCTGTTCCTGGTTGTCACACGCCCGTGTATCGCCACAACGGCTGGCCTGGTTTATGTGGGAGGTAACTCCAATTAGGCTTTATCCCAGCTAATGGACGACACGTCGTGGGTGGGTGAAGGGTGAGGGTGGGGGTGAGTAGATGGGGCAACAATCTTCCTAAGTACCCGATATAAGGTTGTGAGTGTTCGGTTTTACTCTACTTGTGAAGAAAATGATTTTGCTGAAACGTTAAGTTGACTAATTTCTGATGGGTGTTACAATGATCAGTTGGAAATATGACTAGGTGATAAGAAGATCAAATGACCAGTTGGAAATATAACTAGGTGATAAGAAGAGCAAATGACCAGTTGGAAATATGACTAGGTGATAAGAAGATCAAATGACCTGTTGGAAATATAACTAGGTGATAAGAAGATCAAATGACCAGTTGGAAATATAACTAGGTGATAAGAAGAGCAAATGACCAGTTGGAAATATAACTAGGTGATAAGAAGAGCAAATGACCAGTTGGAAATATGACTAGGTGATAACACGATCAAATGACCAGTTGGAAATATGACTAGGTGATAACACGATCAAATGACCAGTTGGAAATATGACTAGGTGATAAGAAGAGCAAATGACCAGTTGGAAATATGACTAGGTGATAAGAAGATCAAATGACCAGTTGGAAATATAATTAGGTGATAAGAAGAGCAAATGACCAGTTGGAAATATAACTAGGTGATAAGAAGAGCAAATGACCAGTTGGAAATATGACTAGGTGATAACCCGATCAAATGACCAGTTGGAAATTTGACTAGGTGATAAGACGAGCAAATGACCAGTTGGAAATATGACTAGGTGATAAGACGAGCAAATGACCAGTTGGAAATATGACTAGGGGATTCAATGGACTGTCAGCAATATGTTTAGGTGACTAGGTGATCAAATAATGTTTCCGCTTAATCTGGTGATCTTTTGAAATCATGACAAGTTTATCCAATGATCTTTACAACAAATGACGAGGTGATCCAATGATCTTTTCAAAAAATAACAAGTTGATCATCCTTTTTATAAGACAGGGCGGTCAAATAATCTTTACGAAACATGACAAAGTTATCAGATGATCTTTAGGAAACATGACAATGTGAACCGATGATCTTTACGAAGCATGACTAGGGGATTCAATGATTTTGAGGAAACATGAAAAGGTACTACAATGATCTTTTGGAAATATAACAAGGTGTTCCAATGATCTTTAAGAAACATGAAAATGTGATCCGATGATCTTTATGAAACATGACCAGTTGATCAAATGATCTTTATGAAACATGACAAGTTGATCCAATGATCTTTAGGAAACATGACAAGTTGATCCAATGATCTTTAGGAAACATGACAAGTTGATCCAATGATCTTTAGGAAACATGACAAGGTCGTCCAATGATCTTTACGGAACTTGACTAGGTTATCCAATGATAGAAATGCACGATGATTGGGTGATGTCGTGTCTAGTTGACTAGGAAGCCCTACATGTGCAGAGTAAAAACACTAACACAAATAAAATAATATGTCAAATCACTAGCACCTTGTCTCTGTAAAGAGATCAACAGTAAGTTTTACTATGGAATAAACATAGACAAGGACAGAAGATGACATGCTCGTCTCTCTTGCACTTCCATCCAAACGAAGTTCATGTTACAATTTATTCACTGAAAATGTGTCCTTACTTTGCTTGAGTTATCGTTAAATGTTCAACTGTCATCCTAACAGCGGATAACATAGTTGAACACTCGTGCTGTCATTATGATCAGTCCGTACTCCATTTAAGGCACATAGTGCTACTCATGCACACACTCACACACAAAGTGCTACTCGTGCACA
>MUZC01004447.1:148256-171381 GCA_002072015.1 Radix auricularia
AGTGCTACTCATGCACACACTCACACACATAGTGCTACTCATGAACACACTCACACACAAAGTGCTACTCATGCACACACTCACACACATAGTGCTACTCATGCACACACTCACACACAAAGTGCTACTCATGCACACACTCACAGTGCCACTCATGCATACACTAATAGTGCCACTCATCACACACTCACAGTGCCACTCATCACACACTCACAGTGCCACTCATGCATACACTCACAGTGCCACTCATGCACACACTCACACACAGTGCTACTCATGCACACACTCACACACAGTGCTACTCATGCACACACTCACACACATAGTGCTACACATACGCACACACTCACACACATAGTGCTACTCATGCACACACTCACACACATAGTTCTACTCATGCACACTCACACACATAGCGCTACTCATGCACATACTCACACACATAGTTCTACTCATGCACACACTCACACACATAGTGCTACTCATGCACACACACGCGTAGTGCTACTCATGCACACACTCACACATAGTGCTACTCATGCACACACTCACAGTGCCACTCATGCACACACTCACTCACAGTGCCACTCATGCACACACTCACACACATAGAGATACTCATGCACACACTCACACGTAGTGCTACTCATGAAAACACTCACACATAGTGCTACTCATGCACACACTCACACACAGTGCCACTCATGCACACACTCACTCACAGTGCCACTCATGCACACACTCACTCACAGTACCACTCATGCACACACTCACTCACAGTGCCACTCATGCACAAACTCACTCACAGTGCCACTCATGCACACACTCACTCACAGTGCCACTCATGCAGACACTCACACAAAGTGCTACTCATGCACACACTCACAGTGCCACTCATGCATACACTCACAGTGCCACTCATCACACACTCACAGTGCCACTCATCACACACTCACAGTGCCACTCATGCATACACTCACAGTGCCACTCATGCACACTCACACTCACAGTGCTACTCATGCACACACTCACTCACAGTGCTACTCATGCACACACTCACACACACAGTGCTACTCATGCACACAGTCACACTCACAGTGCCACTCATGCACACACTCACACTCACAGTGCTACTCATGCACACACTCACTCACAGTGCTACTCATGCACACACTCACACACACAGTGCTACTCATGCACACACTCACACTCACAGTGCTACTCATGCACACACTCACACTCACAGTGCTACTCATGCACACACACACACTCACAGTGCTACTCATGCACACACTCACACTCACATTGCCACTCATGCACACACTCACACTCACAGTGCTACTCATGCACACACTCACAGTGCCACTCATGCACACACTCACACTCACAGTGCTACTCATGCACACACTCACACTCACAGTGCTACTCATGCACACACTCACTCACAGTGCCACTCATGTACACACTCACACACATAGTGCTACTCATGCACACACTCACACACATAGTGCTACTCATGTACACACACACTCATTTTGCCACTCATGTACACACTCACACACATAGTGCTACTCTTGCACACACTCACTCACAGTGCCACTCATGTACACACTCACACACATAGTGCTACTCATGCACACACTCACACTCATAGTGCTACTCATGCACACACTCACACACACAGTGCTACTCATGCACACACTCACTCACAGTGCCACTCATGTACACACTCACACACATAGTGCTACACATGCACACACTCACACACATAGTGCTACTCATTCACACACTCACACACATAGTGCTACTCGTGCACATACTCACTCACAGTGCCACTCATGTACACACTCACACACATAGTGCTACTCATGCACATACTCACACACATAGTGCTACTCTTGCACACACTCACACTCATAGTGCTACTCATGCACACACTCACACTCACAGTGCTACTCATGCACACACTCACTCACAGTGCCACTCATGTACACACTCACACACATAGTGCTACTCATGCACACACTCACACACATAGTGCTACTCATGCACACACTCACACTCACAGTGCTACTCATGTACACACTCACTCACAGTGCCACTCATGCACACACTCACACTCACAGTGTCACTCATGCACACCCGCGAGGCTCTATTCAATCACCACCTCCCTCCCTCACTAGAGCAGCATTCAGCTAATGTACCAACATCCCATGATCGCATCAATCTTTTATAGCCACTGATTGTGTTACCAGCTCAGCCTCTAACAATTTTAATCTCCCACCGCTCTCATACCCTTGCTCACTAGTTTGTTTTTGCCCTTAACATGATTTCTACTTGAATATGCGAAGTTCGCCCATCTGAGATTTGTTTCATATCTTAAAGGTTGTTTTTTTTTCCTTGTTTGTTTAAACGTATCTGAGCCATCTGAAGTTTTTATATTCTATTGGTTCAGTTCATCAAGATGAAACAGAATATTCAACCCTTGCATTAATGAAGTTTGATGTGGTGATGTTATCTGTATCTCTAGATATACAAATATTTGATCAATGGAATTTGGTCGCTTTGAAATTGAATCAACAGAGATATGTCGCCATTTCGAAACAAACTACATTTATGGGCTTCGCCACCGGGAAGATAAATAAGTAGTCTACATTGTTTCCACCAAAAGTAAAATCTTTTCTAAAAAAAAAAAAAAAAACACCTCACAATAAATTTTAATAACGTCTCCTGCTCAAAAAAGCTTAAGTAATATTTATTTAAATTAATGAAAAACGTAATTAATATCTAAACACCAGTAATAAATGCAGGTTATTCCTCAGATTTGATGTAAGATGTGCTGGGGTGTGACATGAGTGTTAAGATGAGGTAAGAGGCCGTCCATAAATGACGTCATACGCCTAGAGGGGAGTGGGGTCGAGCCTTTGTGACGATGTGTGACGAGGGAGAGGGAAAGGGTTTTTAAAATTTGACATCACATCAAAACGCTCTACTTTAAAAAAAAGTTCGACCTAGATATTTGATTGCTTTCATTTTATGACGTATTCAAGCGCTTCACTCGTGTTACGATATTACACTAAATACATAGTTAAATGACAAAAAAGTGACTTGTAAATTTTGAAACATGATAATTTTCAATTAGAAAATAGAGCTTTTAAAAAGTGTGTGTGTGTGGGGGGGGGGGGTTGCAAAGCTTTGTGACGTAATATTTTAGGGGTGTCTAAGTTTTTGTAACGAAGTGTGACGAGGAAGGAGGGAATGTATTAAAAAATCGGCCAAAATCGCGTGGCGTCATTTATGGAAGGCCCCTAAGATTTGTTGAATTGTGACATGGGTGCTCAGATGAGGTAAGGTGTGTTATATAATTACGATGTGCTTGTGAGGAAGGATGTGTTCAGATAGTACAAGATAGATCTTGAGCTTCTGTAATAGTTTTTAGATGTCAGAGGCGTCAAAGTGACTTGAGAATTAAGAGAAGCTTGAGATGAAATGAGAGCTGTGGGGGAAGGGGGTATGAGAATAATGAGGAGTTCGGGGGAGGGGTTGTAAATAGGGGTGTACCGGATTTCCAGGCTTGTCCATTGGAATGTTTTCCCGTCGGATTCCCATGGGAAACGTCCCATGGCATGGGATGGGACAGGCTTAAATTGTCATGGGATGGGATGGGACAGAAAAATATGTCCCATGGATAAGGCTAGTCCATTTGAATGTTTTTCCCATAGGATTCCCGTGGGAACAGTCCCATGGGACGGGATGGGATGGGACAGGCATAAATTGCCATGTGATGGGACAGAAAAATGTGTACCATGGACAAGCCTGCGGATTTCGGATCTGAGAAATCCAGAATCGGGCCATTTTTACAAATCCTGCTCCATCGAATCTCTCAGCATAAATCTGGCCAAATCCGGCTACGGCCAGATTTTTAAAAAAATGAATCTGGTGCAACCTTAGTTAGATAAAATAGACATTTTGATTTATTGTAAAGAGTAGACGCTTCCAGGCAAGTTTTGACAATCGGTTAAAAAAATTCTAACTTATAGAAGATGAGGATGGGAATGTCTCTGACTCAGATTGGGTTGTCATGGAATTAGATTGGCTTAATAAAAGCTGACAAGTGAGTTTTCATCGGGCTAAAAATTGGCTTTTCATGGACTGAAAATGGGGCTTTTGACGGATCGAAGATGGCTTTTCGTGGACTGAAAAAGTGCCTCTTCCCGGATGGAAATCATGCTTTTCACGGACTGTAAATTGTGTTGTCCCCTACAGAGAACTGGGTTGCCACTGAATAGGGCGTCACCAACAGAGAATGTGGTTGTCACCAACATAGCAAACATTAGTTAACAACATGCACTGGTTTGTCCCAGAGTGGGGAGCCGCGGTGGTCGAGTGGCAAGCGTGCTTGACTGGCGTTCCGATGGTCACGAGGTCGAATCCATGGGAGCCCAAGGACCCGCTCCCGGGGCCCTGGGCGTCCCCGAGCTCCACCCAGCCCCAAATGGGCGAAAAGCGGCGAGCCAATGCGTGGAACCCCCAGCCGTGGCATGTGAACGCCAAAAAAAAAACCAAAAAAACAATTGCTGCCTTGCAGATGGTCTTGGCTGACCAAAGTACATGGAAGCGGGCTGAAGTTGGAGACCACGGGCCCATTGGCGAAAAACTCGTGGCACGCAAAACCCAATATTCAATATTGAGAACGAAGAAGAAGTCCCAGAGTGGAGATCTATGACCAGCAAAGGCTGACTATAGAATAATGATCTGCAAATTACCTACTAACTGTTGGCTTGTATTAGGGGCCGTCCACGAATGACGTCACGCGAGTTTGGCCAATTTTTCCCTTCCCCCACCTTTTCATCCGGCATCATCACAAAAACTTAGACCCCCCCCCCCCCCACACACACGCGCTTTTCTTCCAAAATGACGTCACAAAGCTTTACTCCCCTCCCACCAAATGAAAGTAGTTTTTTCTATGTGAAAATTAGCATGTTGCAAATCACTTTTATTTTGTCATTTTAGTGTAAGGCTGCACTCTACTATCGCAACACCAAGTACAATGTCATAAAATAAATTGTAAGCATTCAAATACTTAGAGTAGCGTTTTATTTTCAGTTGCGAGTTTTGATGTGACGTCACATTTCTCAAACATCCCCCTCTCTTCTTGCATCGTTAAAAATGTGTGGACCCTCCCCCCTCGTCTTTTCCCTTAGATGCATGACGTCATTTATGAACGGCCTCTAACGTGTGCATGTTTTTAACCCTTGTTCTTCGTTGAAGGTCATTTCTGGAGGGAAAAAAAATATAGATCGATTTTTAAAAAAAAAATCATGTCTAGTGTAGCAAATCGAATTTCAGGTTCCGAGGACGGCACTTCCTATAGCCTCATCTAGAGGCGTCACTAGGGTTGGTGTCACCCGGGGCGGTAGCTCATGGTGTCACTCCCTCAAGACTTAACCCATAGAAAACCTTGGAGTTTTCCAGAGCAAAATAACGGGAATATAGAGAATTGTACATTTTTGTGTCACCCCCCATGATAATGTCACCCGGGGGCGGCCCGCCCCCACCGCACCCCCCTAGCGACGCCTCTGGCCTCATCTATGAAACAATAACCAAGCTACTTTGCCTCACGTTTCACTGTAGACAATGATTACATGTACAATGTTTCGTCGTTGGTGAAATAGAAGATGAAGCAAAGTCTTCGATAACAAAGTTAAAGAGTCCATTGTACTATGACAGAAACCATCGTGTTCTACATTTTAAATATTGACCAGCGGGCCAGTGGGAAGAGAAATTGTTTTCTTGTGATTTTAAATGGCTTCATGACACAATGAAAGAGTGGTGAGGGGGGCTGGGGTGGGGGTGATTTCAGCGGGAGCTCCAATATTCTTCTTGGCTGTAAACATTAGTAGAGAATGGAGTAAGAGGGGAGCTCCAATATTCTTCTTGGCTGTTAACATTAGTAGAGAATGTAGTAAGAGGGGAGCTCCAATATTCTTCTTGGCTGTAAACATTAGTAGAGAATGGAGTAAGAGGGGAGCTCCAATATTCTTCTTGGCTGTTAACATTAGTAGAGAATGGAGTTAGAGGGGAGCTCCAATATTCTACTTGGCTGTTAACATTAGTAGAGAATGGAGTTAGAGGGGAGCTCCAATATTCTACTTGGCTGTTAACATTAGTAGAGAATGGAGTCAAAGGATCGATTATCAATTTCCACCCTTCAGTTCTCAACGAGAGCAGAGGCGTAGCTATGGATTTTTAGGGGTTTGGGGGGCCGGGGCTTTGCCTCTGTAAGGGGGCCCTGCATACAAGGCGGGGGCGTAATATTTAATGTAAAAAAAATTCGGACACTCCTTTCGGGGCTCCCCTCAATTGGGGGTCCGGGGGACGTTCGAATTCGGACCCCTTTCCCCCACCCTAGCTACGCCACTGAACGAGAGACGAGGTTCTAAAAAATCTCTGTCCATGACTTAAGTTTTTAATTAAAGTCTATTTTTTGTAATTACACAAGCTGATTCCTCGTGCTCAGTCTAGATTTCAGCTTTTAATCGTTATTCAATTTTTTTAAAACTAAAATTTTAAAACTACCTTTTTTATCTGGTCTCCTGGTACAGTTTAATAGTTCTTTGTTGATTAATTTGTTTATCCATAATTAGTGTAAAATTACAAATTTATAATTTTTTTTTTTTAAACTTATCCATATGTTACGTATGCAAGCAGGGGGAGGGAGGTCTTCCAAAAATGTAATTTTGCGTAGGGATGCGTACGGGGGAGGGGAGGTCTCCACTAAATGCTTACGTACCGCACAACAAATTTAATAGCACAATACTGAGCCTAGTAACATAAACCACTCAGACTGCAAACGGCATCCGTAACCGACTGAGTCAAGACTGATACGCAATAATGTTTTATAATTTAATGGAAAGGAAATCCTGAACTTTTAATTATTTAAAAGTTATTAATAGTTTATTCAGACCAAACGTTCACACATTGCTAAAATATATCCGTCTGATTTATATTTCAATTTCTTGAAATTAGTGGAAGTTTTCCTTTCGACCTCCGTTGTCTCAGCCGTTATATAAACAAAGCGGGATGGCGATTTCAGGGCTTATATTGTTTTTTTTTTTTTTTTTTTTTTTTTTTTTTGGCAGTCCATGAATGACGTCAGGCGATTCTGGCCGATTTTTACCCCCCTTCCCCTCTCGTCACAAAACGTAGACCCCGCTCTCCCATATGACGTCACAAAGCTTTGATTGAAGCCCCCCCCAAAAAAAAATGCTTATTGAAATTCACACCGATTGAAATTACATTTTTGTCTTTGAAATATGGATTTTGTGTGAGTCTGCACTCTAATATCGTAACACGTATGATGCCATTGAAAATGTTTGTCAATAAATTGTAAGCAAACAAGTGGAAATATTTTATTAAAGTAGCACATTGTGATGAGATTTTGATTTCTTCAACACCACCTCTCCCCCTTGTCTTACATCGTCACAAATGCGTGATCCTTCCCCGCCCCCACCCCAGGCGCGTGACGTCATGTATGGGCGACCCCCTTCAGGCAGTGTTGAAGACAATAAAATCTTAATGGTCCATTTTATTTCTCCAATAATTTCAACATGAAGATAAACGATGTTACAAAAAACTTTAAAGGGGCCGTCCATGAATGACGTCAGCGATTTTTGCTTATTTTTACCCCTAAGCCCGCTTGTCACACTTCGTCGCAAAAACTTAGACCAATACGACGTCAAAAAGCTTTGACTCCCCCCCCCCGTCCTCACACTACCAGAACACCATATTAGCAAATTGAAAATCAGCATGTTACAAATTATTTGATATCATTTAAATATGTGTTGAGCGTAAGGCTGCACTTTAACATAGTAACACATGAGAAGCAATCAAAGACGTTATTAAATAAATTGCAAGCAATTAAATACTTGAAGGGAACTCTTATTTAAAGTTGCTCATTTTGATGTGACGTCATACTTCTTAAACACCCCCTCACACTCTTCACACATCAACACAATTGCGTGACCCCCACACCTTAGGGGCGTGACGCCCCAAAGAGTAAAACCAATATATTTTTACTCTGGCTTAGAATTAATTCTTCAACCGGGGGTGGGGGTAAGCGATTTTGTACGTAAGCATGGGGGGGGAGGTCCCGAACATGTACGGAGTGCAACAGGGGGGAGGAGGGTACGAAAAAAACGACTTTTTTGCGTACGTAATATATGGATGACCACTTAGCACTAAGCTCTTCAATTATTTAAAGTAATTTTAAATCAGGAACTAATTTGATTTCGATCAAATAGGCATTATTATTTTTGTAAATCATTTAAAATTTCCAGAAATGATTTATGCAAGACAATCTATGCAGAAAATATTTGACATTATTAATTTTCAAAGAAACGTATTTAACGTATTCATGTCATTCATGTATTGCTCGTGTACATGTGGTTGCATGTATTGCTCGTGTACATGTGGTTGCGTCTTTTACGTGAGGCGTTTCAGAAAATGTAATTATCTCGATGGCTTTGTTCTCTAAAACATTTCATCTGATGTATTTGTCGTGTCCTAACATAATATACATTTTATATACATTGTGCCTTCCGGTCATGTCTGTTTCTAAGAGTATACAACCGTGCTGCATATTGATGCTAGAAAACCAAATGTAGCATTCTCTGCTTTCCAATCATATACGTTAGTAGATTACTAAGTCTTAGTGTATACGACTTCGCTTAACACCTCGGCTAACTAACTGTATGTATTGTGCTACCCAGTTCTGTCAGTTACTAATATTTTGAGAATTGGGCTACACACTCAAGCAATATAACAAGGGCTGAGAAATTGACGATTAATTAATCAATTAATCGCTAAAACTTTAATCGATTAAAAATAATTTGATCGATTAAAATTCTATTAAAATTTATGAAAAAAAATTTTTTCCAATTAATTAAAAATTTATTTTTTGTTACTTGCATTCTTTTCCCTCGTGTTATTATTATTATTATTATTATTTAGGCGTACTTACGTAAATAAAAAGTTTTTCTTACGTTACAAAATTTGGAAGCCATGGAATTACCGCGACTTAACCGATTTCACGAAATAATGAATCACAACTTAACGTGATCTATGTATGCGTAAGAAATATAATCAGTCGAAATTCATTAATTAATCGATATAATTTTACCCGATTAATCGAACAATTTTTTATTTTAAGAAATCCGTACCAGCCCTAACTATAACAAAATGTAGCTCCCAGTGTTGTGTAATATAATTCGTGTGTTATTGTATGTACGGATGAATTTATTCAGTTATTCCGCGCGGGACTAATTCAATAGAATCGTTGGACCTCCTGAAATATTTGAGAGCCTTTGTTATAGTGGGCCGAACTTTTCGAACGTCTAAACAATTCTCAAAATGACCTGTCACTCCGTCTAATTCCCTCCCCTCGGACACTAACCACTGAAGCAGTGAATGTGTGACATCTAATGACGTCATTGTCTAAGACGGTAGCGTCGTTTTACTCAGTACAGTAAATCAATGATTTCTTTACAATTGAAGTCAAGGTTGGCAGCGTCTGTGTATGTGTCGCCCGTTAAGGATCTCGGAATCATAGCTAGCGAAAGGATATTGATTGAGTATTTCAAAGGCGCAATGATTTTATAATTCCCTTCGTTTGTTTAGATAAATAGTTATGTGCGTTACTATTTTTATGTAAAGGGATGTGAGCCCTGTTGTTTGCTGAAGTACTGCGCTATATAAATTATCAAATTATTTTTATTATCATTATTTGTTTCGTTTTTTTCCCCCATAAGTGTTCGGTACTGAATTATAGTTTGCCTTGTTTGGTCATTTGTTTCATTAGCTATTTGTTTGTTTGGAAAGTTTGCTCTTATTTGTTGGAATAGGGAAATACGAATTAAAATGAATCCGTAGATATTTACAGATCAAATTATGCGAAGAGCTGAAAACGAGACTGTATCAAGGTAAGATATTCAAAAATTTGCTCTTGTATCTAACAACGTGAACTGAATAACAATGCAATTTGTAGACATGTTTGTTATTAGTTGTTTGTCTGTGTGCGCGTGTGTGTATGTGTGCGTGTGTGTGTATGTGTGTGTGCGTGCGCGCGCGTGTGTGTGTTATGTGTGTGTGTGTATGTGTGTGTTTATCTCCTCATGCAGCTATGCACTGAACTCAGAGCGTGGGTTTCACATCACGAGAGAGTGAACCACATCACCGGCTAATTTATCGAGTGCTGACTTCCTGATGTACGGCTCATCTTCTTTCTGTAACGGACTGAGTTCTGAGCTCATAACGCAGGCAGGGGCGAATCAACAGTACCAGATTATTATCGTGCATGTGTAGACCAGGGGCGGATTAAGACTGCGCGGGGCCCCGGGCTGCAATCAAACGGGGGCCCTAGCCCTAACCAGCCAGCGTCCCTTAAAATAAAATGATTGTTAACAGCTAATATATGACTGTAACTAAATATTAATAATGAAAAAAAAAATAAACGAACACCAAGAAATAACTGTTTGATGTGTTTGCGGTATGTTACAATTGAGTGTGAAAAGAAAAATGTAATTATTCACTGCTTGAAATCGAACCCGACACCGGTTGCATCACTCCACACGGCCAGCGGAACTTGTCTAATATGAGAAATTTTAAAAATATAAACTATATTTAATAATATGTTCTCTAAGTGAGCCAATTAAATCAAGTTTTATCAATTATTAAGACTGAATCGCAAACATTTGTATAGATAATATGTTTATTTTTTTATTTTATTATATTGTCAAGGGTTCGTGCAAACATTTGTACACTTTAATTGTAAAATATAAAAAATTTGGGGGCCCCCAAACCCCCGACGGTTTGGGGGCCCCTGGCTTTAGCCCGCTCAGACAGCCCCCCCCCCTTAATCCGCCATAGATGTACATTTTCTGTGTCACACCAGTGCATTCTGTTACATCAATCGATAAACAGCCATCGTCCAACACGATATTTGCTTTCATTTTTTTTTCGCGTTGCTTGTTTGCTAAACTGCTAGTGTTGTTGTTGCCCTGAATTGTTGGATAAACATTAACTAAAAATTGAACGAGAAGTCACCTAAGATTTTTTCAGGGTAAAGCGAAATGAATAAGGATTAAGAAAAATGGCAAAACATCAACAGTCGTTCCTCCCACACACAAAACTTTCGCACACAGAATATCTATTCAGTCAAACGCATATGTACCTAAACCTACTTGCACATAACCTTTATCAACATACACATAACCTATACCCACATGCACATACACCTATACCCATATGCACATAACCTATATCCACATGCACATACACCATTACACACATGCACATACATCTATACCCATATGCACATAACCAATACCCACATGCATATAACCTTGACCCACATGCACATACACCTACATCCACATGCACATAACCTATACCCACATGCACATAACTTATACCCCCATGCATATAACCTATACCCACATGCACATAACCTACACCCACATGCACATAACCTATACCCACATGCTCATAACCTACACCCACATGCACATACACCTATACACACAGGCTCATAACCTATACCAACATGCATATAGCCTATAGCTATATGCACATAACCTATACCCATATGCACATTACCTATATACACATGCACATAAATCTATACCCACATACAAATACACCTAAAACCACATATACATACACCTATACCCATATGCACATACACCATTAGCCACATGCACTTACACCAATACCCACATGCACATAACCTATACTCACATGCACCTAACCTATACCCACATGCACATAACCTATACCCACATGCACATAACCTATAACCACATGCACATCACCTATACCCACATGCACATAACCTATACCCATATACACATACACCTATACCCACATGCACATAACCTATACACACATGCACATAACCTATACCCACATGCAAATAACCTATACCCACATGCACATAACCTATATCCACATAACCTATACCCATATGCACATACACCTATACCCACATGCACATAACCTATACACACATGCACATAACCTATACCCACATGCACATAACCTATACCCACATGCACATATCCTATATCCACATAACCTATACCCATATGCACATAACCTATACCCACATGCACATAACCTATACCCACATGCACATACCTATACCCACATGCACACAACCTATACCCACATGCACATAACCTATACCCACATGCACATAACATATACCAAAATGCACATAACCTAAACCCACATGCACATAACCTATACCAACATGCACATAACCTATAACCACATGCACATAACATATACCCATATGCACATACACCTATACCCATATGCACATAACCTATACCCACATGCACATACACCAATACCCACATACACATAACCTATATCCACATAACCTATACCCACATGCACATAACCTATACCCACCCCACATGCACATAAACTATATCCACATAACGTATACCCACATGCACATAACCTATACCCACATGCACAGAACCTATAACCACATGCACATAACATATACCCATATGCACATACACCTATACCCACATGCGCGGATACACATTTACCCACGTGCACATACACCTATAACCACATGCACATAACATATACCCATATGCACATACACCTATACCCAACCGCACATAACCTATACCCACATGCACATACCCCAATACCCACATGCACATAACATATATCCACATAACCTATACCCACATGCACATAACCTATACCCACATGCACATAACCTATATCCACATAACCTATACCCACATGCACATAACCTTTACCCACATGCACACAACCTATACCCACATGCACATACCTATACCCACATGCACAGAACCTATAACCACAGGCACATAATATATACCCATATGCACATACACCTATACCCACATGCGCATACACATTTACCCACGTGCACATACACCTATACCCACATGCTCATAACCTATACCAACATGCACATAGCCTATAGCCACATGCACATAACCTATACCAACATGCACATAACCTACACCCATATGCACATAACCTATATCCACATAACCTATACCCATATGCACATAACCTATATCCACATGCACATACATCTATACCCATATGCACATACATCTATACCCACATGCGCATACACATTTACCCACGTGCACATAACCAATACCCACATCCTCATAACCTATACCCACATGCACATACACCTATACCCACATGCACATAACCTATATCTACATGCACATAACATATACCCACATGCACATAACCTGCATTCACATGCACATAACCTATACACATACACTCATTCATCTGGGTACACACCCAACGCACAATTGTCCCACACACAAACTCTAAAATTCCCGCACACGCCATCTCTCACACGTACTTCCACAATAAACACACACACACACCTACGTATGCACCCAAATGCGCAGTCTTTCATTTTTTTTTCGCGTTGCTTGTTTGCTAAACTGCTAGTGTTGTTGTTGCCCTTAATTGTCCGATAAACATTAACTATAAATTGACCGAGAAGTCACCTAGTCTCTATAGGTAAAGATTTTTCAGGGTAAAGCGAAATGAATAAGGATTAAGTCGTTCCTCCCACACACAAATCTTTCGCACACAGAATAACTATTCAGTCAAACGCATATGTACCTAAACCTACATGACCATAACCTATATCAACATACACATAACCTATACCCACATGCACATAACCTATACACACATGCACATAACCTATACCCACATGCACATAACCTATTCCCACATGCACATAACCTATATCCACATAACCTATACCCATATGCACATAACCTATACCCACATAACCTATACCCACATGCACATAACCTATACCCACATGCACACAACCTATACCCACATGCACATAACCTATACCCACATGCACATAACATATACCCACATGCACATAACCTATAACCACATGCACATAACCTATACCAACATGCACATAACCTATAACAACATGCACATAACATATACCCATATGCACTTACACCTATACCCATATGCACATAACCTATACCCACATGCACATACACCAATACCCACATACACAGAACCTATAACCACAGGCACATAACATATACCCATATGCATTACACCTATACCCACATGCGCATACACATTTACCCACGTGCACATACACCTATAACCACATGCACATAACATATACCCATATGCACATACACCTATACCCATATGCACATACCCTATACCCACATGCACATACAACAATACCCACATGCACATAACCTATATCCACATAACCTATACCCACATGCACATAACCTATATCCACATAACCTATACCCATATGCACATACACCTATACCCACATGCACATAACCTATACACACATGCACATAACCTATACCCACATCTGGGTACACACCCAACGCACAATTGTCCCATACACACAAACTCTAAAATTCCCGCACACGCCATCTCTCACACGTACTTCCACAATAAACACACACACACACCTACGTATGCACCCAAATGCTCAGTCTTACACATCTCTAGCACACTCTCTAGCACATCTACCCTCGATTACACACCTGACACACCCGTTGGTCACTAATTCAACTCATCACAGTCATCACAGCGCGTCCCATCATCTACTTCACTGAAACAAGCAACGAACCCGTGTTTTTACCCGGAGTTAAACCAACAATACACTCCCACCTTAACAGGCACGCGTAGCAGTGTATCGATGTCTTTGTTGCCTCTGTGACAGATTCAAACAGGCCTGGGGATTAACGGACAGTCTGGCTGCCCATCACAGAAACACGGCACGTCCTAACCTATTAAGCCTGGTTGTCCCCGGCTAATTCTCTCAAGTGTACACTAATCATCACTATTGAATATTACGCTGTCAGGCACAGACTGCTGCAGACTCTCTCCTAACAACGATGCTCTCTTGACAACAACTCATTCTAGCAAACATATTCTTTTTTAAAAAGAAAACAGCGAATCATTATATCAACAAATTTTCTTAACTGCCTATAATTCTAGGAAACATGTTTCAGACAAAAACTACTCATTCTAGTAATAGTAGACACAATCTAGGAGACACATCCCTAGTGTGTCAATCATTCTAGCAGACACATCCCTAACAACAGCTAATCATTCTAACAGACACGACCCTAACAAAAGCTAATCATTCTAACAGACACGTCGCTAACAAAAGCGAATCATTCTAACAGACACGTCCCTAACAAAAGACAAAAATTCTAACAGACACGTCCCTAACAAACGTCTATCATTCCAGAAGACACGTCCCTAACAAACGTCTATCATTCCAGCAGACACGTCCCTAACAAACGTCAATCATTCCAGCAGACACACTTATAAAACACCTACTCAATCTAGAAGACACTTTAAAAACAGTCCGGATTCATTGTACTCTTGCTCTAGCCAAACGCTTAGCGTTATTGTCAACACACTGCTAACAATAGTGAGATGCATTTTAGGATACACTCTGAATATAGACCATAGATATAGTCCTAGCAACAGCACATACAACAGATATAGTCCTAGCAACAACACAGACAACAGATATAGTCCTAGCAACAACAGATATAGTCCTAGCAACAACACAGACAACAGATATAGTCCTAGCAACAACACATACAACAGATATAGTCCTAGCAACAACACAGACAACAGATATAGTCCTAGCAACAACACAGACAACAAATATAGTCCTAGCACCAACACAGACAACAGATATAGTCCTAGCAACAACACAGACAAAAGATATAGTCCTAGCAACAACACAGACAACAAATAAAGTCCTAGCAACAGTCCAGGCAACAGATACAGTCCTAGCAACAACACAAGACAACAGATGCAGTCCTAGCAACAACACAAGACAACAGATAGTCCTAGCAAAAACAAGATTCTGATATATACAATTTACTTTGCACGCCTTGTACCTGCGGGCTCCTGTTTGTAGCCTATCTCTCTAATGGACATAAATATACTGCATACATTCTAATCTGTTACAGAAGTTCCTTCTATACAGAAGATTATTGCGTCCTTCATCCTTCACGCCAAACTTAACTATAGTATTCATTACTCTGCCGCATACAAATAAAAAACACCTTCAAATATAGGCCATTATATTATTTATGGTAATTCACTAGATTTATTTTTGAACAGCGGGTACCCGTTGCCATGTGATGACCCGTGTAGCAAAAATCCGCTCGGTACCCGTGAAAATGTTGCTTCAATGTCTATATTAACGGAGGCCAAACTTCGGCTCCATTCGGATTTTTCTCTTTGTATTTACGTTGTGGCTCGCGAAACAATTTATCAAATGAAAATGTTTCTTTGAAATATGTGGTGTGAAGTACACCTAAGGACTAATATCTGTCAACGGGAAACAAAATACGGTCCAAACAAACCACAATGTATTTTGATGCATCTTTTTTCTCTCAACGTGAAACAGAAATCGCAAACACAAAAAGGTTTTGGGTCTTAAAAGAATCATATAAGAAAATCAAAAGTTCTCTGCCAAAAATAAGGAGATGAAAGCCACCATGTTTGTTAATTTTTTATTTAAAAAACACCCCTGCTTTGACACTAACTTTGCTTTGAATTACGCCGATTAATACTAAATTGTTGTTTATTTACCCCCTTGTCCTCCCATCTATACTAATAAAAGGGAAAGCCCTCACTGACTCACTCACTCACTGACTCACTCACTCACTGATTCATCACTAATTCTCCAACTTCCCGTGTAGGTAGAAGCATGAAACTTTGGGAAGTTGTTGGGTAACCTCTCACTACGAAAATTGGCAAAAAAAAATTTTTTAATCTCGCTCATGTGGGGCCGGGGGCCCAAAAACTGTTTTTTTCTACATCACTAATTCTCCAAGTTACCGTGTAGGTAGAAACATGAAACTATAGGATGTTGTTGGGTACTCAATAATGACAATATTTGTTGAAAAAGAATTTTAAAAATCTCCCTCATGTGGGGCCGGGGGCCCCAAAAGTTTTTTTCTTATATGGTCCCTTTAAAAATTGAAAGTCAGCAATTTTCCTATTTTCCGTGTAGGTAGAAGCATGAAACTTTGGGAAGTTATTGGGTACCCTCTAATTACAAAAATTTGCGAAAAAGAATTTTTAAAATCTCGCTCATGTGGGGCCGGGGGCCCAAAAACTGTTCTTAACTTCATCACTAATTCTTCAACTTCCCGTGTAGGTAGAAGCGTGAAACTTTGGAAAGTTGTTGGATGTCCAAAAACAACTAAATTGGCTAATAAGATTTTTTTAAATCTAGATGAAGTTGGGCTGGGGGCCCAAAAAGTTTTTTCATAATATGGGCTCTATAAAAATTGAAAATCACCAATTTTCCTATTTGCCATATGGGTAAAAATATGAAACTTTGGAAATGGTTTAAGTACACGCTCTCGGCGCAAATTGGCCAAAACAAATTTTAAAACTAACTCTCATGGGGGGCCGGGAGCCCAAATATATTTTCTCTTACATTAAGAACCGACTCATCACTAATTCTCCACTTTTCGGTGTAGTTAGGAGCATGGAATTTTGGGAAGTTGTTTGAAACCCTCTCACGACGAAAACTGGCGAAAAAGAGTTTTTAAAATCTTGCTCATGTGGGGCCGGGGACCCAAAATATTTTTGTTCCTAATATGGGCTTAATAAAAATGGAAAATCACCAATTTTCTTATTTCCCGTGTAGGTAGAGGCATGAAACCTTGGAAATTTTTTGAGTTCATGTTTCCTACGATTATTTTGACAAAATTTTTTTTTTTAATTTCCCACTCATGGGGGCCGGAGCCCCAAAAAACTTTTTTCCTAATATGAGCTATATAAAAATTGAAAATCACTAAATTCTCCTTTTCCCTGTATAGGTAGATGATTGAAACTGTGTACAAAATATTGAGTACACGCTCCCAACGTAATTTTGCAAAAATTAATGTAAAACTCCCTCTCATGGGTGTCCGGGGGCCCAAATATAGTTTTTGTTATATTAAAAATCGACTCATCACTAATTGTTCAAATTTTTCGAGTAGGTTGGAGCATGAAACTTTGGAAAATTGTTATGTAACCTCTCACAAAGAAAGTTGTTGTAAAAGATTTTTGAAATACACACTCATGAGGGCTGGGGCCCCAAAAACGTTTTTTCTCTTATGTGAGCTATATAAAAATTGAAAATCAATAATTCTCTTACTCACTGAATAGGTTAGGCGTGCAACGTTGGGGGGTAGTTAAATACACTTCCACGATGGTAGCAGGTGAAAACATATTTAAAGTATCTCTTACTGGGGACCTGGGGCCCAAGTATAGTTTTTAATTCACTCACTCATCAATCATCACTAATTCTCTAACTTCCGGTGTAGGCAGGAGCATTAAAATGACTTTTAATGAAGTTACACATCATGTTCCTACAGGACTATTATAACTGCCCAAATACTTACTATTTTTTTATATTTAAATAGATATTTATTAATGTGTTACTACAGAAAAAGATTCATCAATAAAAAAAAATTACATTTTCAAATCTTCACATCTATAGTCTTTTCAAGAAAAAAGTTATTAAAACTGTTTAAATTCACCAACATTAAGAACAATTATTTTTTGTCGTACATTAAATAAGACATTTGAAAATTGTATTATTTTAAAATCTCCCAGTAAACTCCTGTGATGTTAACAGGCTTAAATGCATTTAATTTATCAGTAACTGGGGACCGGAGGCCCAAATGTAGTTTATGTATTATATTATAACTGATCATCACTAATTCTGTAATTGTCAGTTAGTTAATTTTTCTTCACTGGACCACGAAAGACAGACAACAAACACGGTGAATTTAATATATTTAGAAAATCTATCATGATCTAGATTAAATTTTAAAATCAATTTGTGTTTTGAATTGGTATAACGCAGGTTTTCAACGCCAACTAAAAACCTAATCCACCGCAACAAGCGCGGGTAAATTGCTAGTCACTCATATAACCCAGACTCCTTGCATTCGCTTGTGTTTGTTGTGTTCGTTAACACGTGTTGACCTAGAAAGTCTGATGTTAGTAATACGTACAAGGTTGTCAGAATTTAAAGTTAATAAATAAATTATTTACTAACATTGATGGATAGGTAAGTCAACGGCAGTGGGGATGGGCCGCATAGAGATGAAACAGGCCTTGTTTGGTTCTGTTAAAAAACACCTCTGCTGTCGCATTAACTTTGCTTTGAAATACGCTGATATTGGGTTTCCGACTGTAGATGTTGTTTATCTACACCCCTCTCCTCTCTCCATTTGATTGCGTTTTGTGTGTTCGTTACCATGTGTGCCTTGCCCAAAATCTGATTTTAATTATGCACCCGAATTTGTCAGTTTTAAAGTTAATAAATTAGTTAATAAACTACTGACAGTGTAAGATGGGCCGTCCATAAAAGACGTTTTCAACTACTGGAAGAGGAGGTCAGAAATTTGGGACGAGGGTGTGTGTGTGTGTGTTTTAGAAATGTGACGTCACATTAAAACGCGCAATTTTAAATAAACGTTCCAGTTAAATATTTGATTGCTTACAACTTATTTAATGACGTTTTGCGTGTATTAACGCTTGTATCAATTTTAGAGTTCAACTACACATTAAATACAAACTTAAGTGACAATAAAATATTAGACACACGCTCATTTTTAAACAGGAAGTACGGGTTTTATGGGGGCGCAAATCTTTGTGACGTCATATGTGAAGGGGTCTAAGTTTTTGTGACGAAAAGGGGGGGGGGGGTAAAAATCGGGCGAAATCACGTGATGCCATTTATGGACGTCGGCCGTGTGGCTACTGTGTGAAATGAGGTGCATGTCTGACGGCTAGGTAGCATTGTATAGCGGCCATGACGAGAAAATTATGCGATGTTTCGAATGGGTAACTCGGGTACCCGTTCAAAATTATGACGGGTACCCGAGCAGCATTTTTCACAAAATTCACAGCCCTACAAACTGGTAGGTAAAAGAAAAGTAAACATTTTATACGTTTACACTAACAATTTTTTTTATTCCTGCTACGTACCTTACTATAAATAAAATGCGTTGAAATCTAAATAGAGCCAAAAGCAATTTGGGACAAAAATTGTGATTTAAAAAATTTTATAATAATTTAAGTACACAGAAACCATAATCAAACCACATTCACTCAATTTCCCGAGTCGAAAAATCAACAATATTACAACAATGATTTTCTCATCGAATGTCATCGATTTTTGTGAACATAACAGTTGGAACATAATCAAACGACATTGATATTTGCCATTATGTGAACTCATAGTATTTGTTTTATTAAATCCTTTTAAAGTTTTGGATTTTCTAATAAATATAATGTAGGAACTACATAAAAAATTCCATCAGCCATTTAGTTATTTCAGATGAAGCCACGAGACACTTAAAATTTAAGTGCGGGTCGCATTTGGCCCGCGTGCCGGACATTGGACACCCTTGTGCAAGAGCAAACAGCAATTCGACAAAACGTGGATACCATTCCTGCGCGTGATAGGTTGGTGCAGGTGGGGGAAATATCATCTCAATATTCACCTTCAAATAACTTCTGATTCCCCCCTTCCCCTCCAGTCCTTTTAATAACCCTATTAACATGGAATAAGCACGTATTAAACGTTCAAGTGCAATTAATTAGCGTCTGCTTTGTGCGCGGTAATCATGTCTTCGCATCTTTGTTTGACTTGTTGGGATCCGCCCGCTTTCGCCCTAATGGCACATGATCACGTGGTGTATCATGTGCCCTTAGGGTTCTATCAACATGATCACGTTACAATGAAAAAAAAAAGTCCTTTGAACTTTTAGGTAACAATGTATTGGGAGCATTAAGCTTACAAGTTACAAGGTGTCACGCAGTTAGTTTGAACACTCAAATACAGACCGAATCGCCCGTAAAACCTACTCACCAAAATGGTAGACAGTGGTGTATCTAGGGATTTGGAGGCCGGGGAAGGTCTTGGCCTATTTGGAAACTGGGAACCCCCTGCATATATGACTGTGGCGTAATATTTAATGCAAAAAAGATTTCGGACCCTCCTTTAAAGGCCCCCCTCCAGTGGGAGCCCGGGGGATTTTTTTTTAAATTTGGACCTCTCCTCTCCCCTAGCTACGCCCCTGATGGTAAATAAAATAAAATAATCCTTAACCTTGAAGCATTTTCACCAACCCACACAAGAAGACAAAAATGGTTTATAAAAACTCAGTAGCCAGTTTTAGTACGTATCATATGTATCACATTACCCAGTAACAACCAGTAGGATTTATTTGTCCCAACATATCACATTACCCAGTAACCATGAGTAGGACATATTTGTCCAATGTATCACAATATTCAGAGACATCACAGTAGCTCTTGTATCAGAATTCGGTAAATCTCTTTGATCTGAGTGAATAAACAGATTACACAAAATCGGCACGATCCATACCGTAACACTTGATTTAAAACACCAATAACTGACGGGAGTATTGTATCTGTAGCATAAATTGTATTCGAATACATTCATACTATTTCAAGAATGGCGAATGGGCTGCTTTTGAGCCAAATTAAATTGAACTATTGGAAAGAAACAATTCAAAATGTTACATTTCTGATAAGAAAATTATGACAAGATATGCTTTATTCATTTTTTTTTTTTTTAAACTGAAATCGGGTCGTCTACCGAGCAGATTGCTCATATATAACACATATATTCGATTTATCATCTAAGTTAAATCATGAAATCTATAACACAAAACTCTAGCGATGCCTGAGCTTAATCAAAGAATGACAAGGCCGGCTCACCTCTCCGCAGTTACCAGCTGCCGGGTATTTAGACATCAGCACATTTATTTTGTTTATATCTCCTATTCCCACGGACGGAATCAGCTCCTCAAACGTAGTGCTGGGACCAGCAGCTCAGTGTTGTTTCAGTCCCGAGCTTCTCGTGTCACAAGTGCGGAGCTTACATTGTCGCACACGTCACCGGGTGTCTACAGGCACGCTCAAAAACAGGGGCGGGCCTTGGAGGGGGGAAAACTGGCTGTTGGGAGAAAAAACAAAAGTGAGGAGGGGTGTGGAGGGAATATTGGTTTTGGTGGGGGTGGGGGTATATGCTATAACTTAAGGGAAGTGAATTTTACGCAAAATTGTTCAACATTGGGATAAAAATGAAAGAGAATCGTGTCATTTTTAGTTTATAATGAGCCATGATGGTTTGCAGAGGATTGCAGTCATTGCCGGGTGCTACACGCAGTCATGACCGGGTGCTACACGCAGGCATGACAGGGTGCTACACGCAGTCATGACCAGGCGCTACACGCAATCATGACCGGGTGCTACACGCATACATAAACGGGTGCTAAACGCAGTTATGACCGGGTGCTAAACGCAGTCATGACCAGGTGCTACACGCAATCATGACCGGGTGCTACACGCATACATAACCGGGTGCTAAACGCACTTTTATATGACCGGGTGCTAAACGCAGTTATGACCGGGTGCTAAACGCAGTTTTATATGACCGGGTGCTAAACGCAGTCATAGGCGGGTGCTACACGCATACATAACCGGGTGCTACACGCAATCATGACCGGGTGCTACACGCATACATAACCGGGTGCTATACGCAGTCATGAACGGTTGCCACACGCAAAAAATTTGGAAATTCTCAATTTCAAATAGAAAATACGGCTTTTATGAAGGGGGGGGGGGCGGCATAGAAAATTACGTGATATTGAAGCGAGGTTCTAACTTTTTGTGATGACGCGTGACGTCATTTGTGGACTGCCCCGAATGATCTATGTCTCTTTTTGAATTTTATAAATTACAATTTGTTGTTTATTTTAATCTTGAGTAAATGCGTTTGGGAATGCACGCGTAATTATTTAACTTTTATTTAACATTTAGTATATTTGTGATTTTTTTAAAATAAATATTGTATCTTGAAATTTTTTTTTAATGAGTGAAAGTTTGTGAATTTGTGTGTGAATGTTTATCCATGAAAGAGTTTATGAATTTTTTTTTTTTTTTTTTTTTTTTTTTTTTT
>MUZC01004447.1:179749-192284 GCA_002072015.1 Radix auricularia
TAATTTAATCGATAAAATAGCATTCAAATTTTAAGAAAAATTATTTTTTTAAAATTTGATTTATTAATAAATAATTAATTCATAAAAATTAATTATAGATTTTTTTTTTTTTTTACCTACAAACTTCTCCATTTAAACGCAGCATAAAGGGAACATTGTAATTGACTAGATAAGTCCAAATTAATGCAAAAAACATTTTTTTTTCTGCTTTAATATCTAATTGTCATAAGAGATGAGCATCTGTACTCTAGCTTAGTGTGTTTAATTTAGCCGTCATAATGATCTTGGGACCTTAATATACAGAAGAAGAGAAAAGAAGGGTCAGTGAGTTGATAGAAAACAAAAAGGAACAGAGTACAGCTAGAGTTGTTATCAGAGGTAAGGAAGGAGAGCCCAACAATGACAATTCAAATAAGCTGGATGCCTGACCAAACAAAATCGGTGGGCTTTAGAGGTGATTTAAGGTCTTTGTAAGGCGGGAGTGTCCACCCAGTGGCGTAGCTAGGGGGGACGGGGGTCCGCCCCGGGCGATACTCATTCAAAGGGCGGCATTTTTGGGCATTTTAAAAATAAACCCAGCCATTTCCGAAAACCGCCCCTTTTCTTTTGAAGGGGGAAAACCATAGTGAAACAAAAATAATCTCAATTTTGAGTTTAAATTAATGGATTTGTGCAACATTTGTTTGAATACATAGTGGTTGTTATAACTAACACAGAACAGTTTTAAAATTTTAAATAAAAAAAAAGGTAACTATGTTTGCAAAATTAAGCGTTATACGTCACAGATGGCGCTTTTACAAGAAAACTGCACAAAAAGCAACAACACATCATCGCTGGTACGAATATATGTAGTATTAATATCGCACAACAGTTTTAGCGTGGAATTTTGATATTCGCAGAATGATTTGCTAACAATACCTACATGACATGTTGGTTCAAATATTGTGTGTAAATTGCAAATAGTAAATTATATTAATGTTCCAGGTTTTATAAAATTATTGTAAGGTAACTTATTAATAATTAATTTAACTTTGATTTTATTGCATTTAAGAAACACATATAGATGTATTTTTCATTAAAATATGGTTATTCATTAAAGTAAACGATTATTCATTTCTCCATTAATAAACACCACAATAACATAAATATTCCGAAAAAGACATACTTAAAATTTCAAGCGTCTTGGAAAATTGACATCTGAAGTAATGAGTAAAACGAGACCAGATACTGGAATTTTACACAGTTCATGGCAATCTTTTACTTTTCTATGGTATCTCAATTTATGGGAAACCGTCATTTTTAAATTAATGCAAACTATTCAAACCCATTTGAAACAAAGATATGTGCTTATACAGAACGCTGTTACAGAGAGTTGGTAATATCGACTAGATGCCAAGTTAAAAGGAGAAAAATGTGAGTGGGGAAAATTCAGAAGACGTGGTTCTATCTTTAGAGCAAGAAGTACAACAAGAAATGTTTTTATCCATAAATGTAATTATAAAAGAAAATAAAAGAACGAGGTGATGAGTTACATGTCCTTGCAAGAAAATATTCGTGTATAATACTATACCATCTAGGATTCTAAATGAAGAATTTGAACATCAATTAAATTTCTTTATTTATATTGATAAAGAAATGTTCGAGATAGAAAGAGAAAGGATCCATGTTTTTATGGCAGTACACGGGCCGATCTAAGCAATTTCGGGCCCCCTATGCAGCTTATTATGCAAAACTGATTTCGTGGGCCCCAGTTCTGGTAGGGATAAGGTATTATTAAGGATAATAAGTGAAAATTAAGATAGGTTTGGCCTATGAAAGCGCTGGGCCCACTGCGACCACATAGGTTGCAGGAGCCTAAAACCAGCACTGGCTGTACCTACACTACAAGAACAGGCATTATGTTTATAAAAAAGGGGGAGATATCCCCTTGATCTATTAAAATATATATTTAACAGTAAATATGGAAAATTCTTTATCCAACAATTTTGCTAGGAATTTTTGTTTCAATTGCTATCAGTGTAACTAGTTGTGACAGGAGCTTCTCCAAACTGAAGTTGAAAAAAAAATATTTTCGCTCCACAGTAAGTGATTTAAGACTACAAAATCTTGCAATATTGTCCATAGAACATGATATTACAAATAATATACATTTTGATAACATAATAAACAATTTTTCGACTAGGACAGTTAGGTGAGTAAGTAAATTTACAAATAATAAAAAAAATATGTTTACATACTGATGTATACATTTTTTTTAATTAAAAAAATTTATAATTTTTATAAATAAAAAATGAAAGCATATTACTTGTTAATGTTTTTGGGTGTAAATTTGAAATATCTTTTGTCTCATTTTGGATTGGGGAGGGGGGGGACCTGTGACCCTATAACTTTCTTGTGGCCTTCAAAACAATTAACTTGTATTTTTTAATGTGTATTTAAAGGTTTATCATCTTATGCGGCCTCTTTTATTACTGCTTACATAAATAGAGCATGCAATGGTAAAATTGTTCCCAACCTTTTACAATGTACTTCGTTTCAATTACAATTATTTATTCATGTTTATTAATTTATAAAAAACCATCATATTCTTCTTCTTCGTTCTCAATATTGAATATGACCATCATATGACTAACTGAATTAAGAGGCCGTCCATAAATGACGTCACGTGTTTTCTGCTAATTTTTTGCCCCCTCGTCACCAAACGAAAACTTAGACCCATTCGTCAATGTGACGTGTCAAAGTCCCCCCCCCCCCATACAAGCGGTATTTTGTATTTGAAAATAAACATGTTTAAAATCATTTTTTTTTTGTTTGGTCATTTAAATATGTTTTTAGTTTAAGGTTGCACTCTAATATCGTAACACACGTGAAACCACGTAAATCGTCATTGAATAAAGTTTGGGTAATCATATATTTCAGTGTCACTTTTATTTAAAGTTGCGCATTTTGAATGACATCAAACAAATGTGTGACTGCCCCCCCCCCCGTGCGTGACGTCATTTATGGGTGGCCCCTAAAAAGGCGGCATATTAGAGACCGGCTCGGGCGGCAAAAGCTCTAGCTACGCCACTGTGTCCACCCTTGGGCCAAACCTGGCCAGGGTTTCAATATTTTAAGTGTATTCTGGCCTCATATCAAATGATAAATTGAATGATGTTCATAATGGTTTCAGAATGCACCTTTTTATTTTTGGAAAAAGTTCCTTTTTTCAATATCTATAACTGATAAATATGTAACAGGTGTTATCAGGTAAATAAGCACAGTGCCTATTGGATAGTGGATTTCTGATTGTTAGACTGAACTCAAACTTTTAATAGAAAAGAAAATGTAACTATTAACTGGAATTCGTCCACCTATGTAGTCATACAAGGTAATATAAATTAAAGAAGAAAGAAATAAAAAAATAAATCAAGAATCCTTGATAGAATTGTTTTGTTAAGTTTGGGTTAAAGTTAAAGGAGCGGGTTTGATTTACGATCTAGATGTCAAGGTTGGTTTCTGAATTTATTTTCTTATCGTTTTTAATATTTTAGTGATCTATTTCAAAAAGATCATGAAAAAAAACACATTGGCATGACGGCTAATTTTTATATAATATGTGTATTAAATTTATTTATATACAAGGACCTTGCTTCTCAACCTAAGGGCATTGACTACAACCGTATTTCTCAACTGGACAATATTTACTAGGACCTTAGCTCTCATAAAAGCTAATCACTAAAGAAGAAATTCTGAGAGACAACAGGTACAATTTTTGAAAGAAAAATGTGTCTCTAAAATGTGTCTTATTGTACAATTAATCAGCAATCTCTTTTCTGAAAGTTGAAGGGTGATAAATTGAAAAAAGTTATGGATGTTGTGGTGAAAAGCGTTAATTTTATTCGAGCTAATCCATAAAATCATTGGCAGTTTAAGACTTTGTTAGAAGGTTGTGATAAAGATTTTGGTGATTATATCCTTTTTTTTAAGTTAAATTTTTTTTGTTACTGCTGTTTGTTGGCTTTGCAAAGTAAAAGTTCCACAAAGATTTTGGAACCTTATTGACATAGTAAAACTTTTTCTTGGGTCTAAAAAAAGAAGATTTGGCAAATTATATAGAAACACCTGATTTTTTTTGTAAATTTTGCATTTATGTTCTAGATGTCATGAATCATGTAAATAAATTTAATTTGAAATTGCAAGGATGTTTTCAAATCTCACCAGCTATGTTAAGAAAAATCAGTATTTTTAAATCTAAGCTTAATTTTTTCATCACCAAACTAAATCAGTCAATTTTACGCACTTCCCAAGACTGCTCAACAACATCCAGAGCTTGTCAGTCACAAATGAGCAGTTCTATCTTTTATTTAAAAAGTTGAAGCTGGATTTCACCCATCGACGTAAAGATATTTGAAATCTTACATCTGTTTTGCTATTTGTAGGAAATCCATTTACTAGTGATGTCTCTAATATAGCCTTGAAAATGAGATTATTAGGAGCAGACAGAGGTGTTGTGCAGCCTGAAATCACAGAGATTCAACTTAACTAGCTGCTTTGTGATAAACATAAGAATACGTCGCCAACTGAATTCTGGATGACGTATGTTTCGAAAAGTTCATGAATAACATAAAATCTAAAAAACGAAACACTTTGACTGATGAGCATTGTGAGAACAAATGAGAGCAGCAGTTACAGAATATGAACCCCAAATTAAGAAAATTGATTTTCATAAGACGCTAATTGCAGCCCCCCAGCTTCATGGCAGAAATAATTTGGCCTGTGAGATCAAACAGGTTGGACAGCACTGCTCTAAGGGTTATTACGAGGACCTTAGCTCTCACTTTAAGGGTATTTACTAGGACCTTAGCTCTCACTTTAAGGGTATTTACTAGGACCTTAGCTCTCACTTTAAGGGTATTAACTAGGACCTTAGCTCTCACTTTAAGGGTATTAACTAGGACCTTAGCTCTCACTTTAAGGGTATTAATTAGGACCTTAGCTCTCACTTTAAGGGTATTTACTAGGACCTTAGCTATCTCTTTAAGGGTATTTGCTGGGACCTTAGCTCTCACTTTAAGGGTATTTACTAGGACCTTAGCTCTCACTCCAAAGGTATTTTCCTAGGACCTTAGCACTCACCTGGAGGGTATTTACTAGGACCTTAGCTCTCACTATAAGGATATTTACTAGGACCTTAGCTCTCACCTTAAGGGTATTTACTAGGACCTTAGCTCTCACTTTAAGGATATTTACTAGGACCTTAGCTCTCACCTTAAGGGTATTTCCTAGGACCTTAGCTCTCACCTTAAGGGTATTTCCTAGGACCTTAGCTCTCACCTTAAGGCTATTTCCTAGGACCTTAGCTCTCACCTGGAGGGTATTCACTGGGACTTCAGCGCCCCGGGGCAGTGCCACAGGCTCCATGTCAAAGCTGAATGTGCTGTGCTCTAGCGGGCAGTTGCGTAGGTAGTACAGCCTATCATCTAAACGTTTCTCTAGCTTGATAACTTCAATAGAGTGTATAGTTGGGCTGTACATCTGATAGTAGACTTCAACACCTGGAACAAATGTGACCATCAGACTATGATCTCAGAGTTAAGAGTGCGCTCAGCAGCCATAATGGTTCAACGCTAACATAATATTGTTTTCCCTTTCTTTTATATTGAAAACCATCTTATATAATTATTTTTTTAAATCAAACATTTGTGGAAAGAACTTGGACCTGCAGGTGGTGAAACCCCAGGACTATAAGCATAGTCCAAAATTATATTTGTGTGTCTAACTATAAACTACCACACAAAAAAAATTCCTTTTGTAAAAACATCTTATGAGAATATCACTGGTAGGTTTGGTAATAATTTGTATTGATTACAGCAATTATTTGACAAAAGATGCTGCTACCAAGTTTTAAAAAACAACACAAGGTTATTTACTCCAAGCACACACCATTCCAAACAAGATTTCCTTTAAACTTAATGAAGAAGTGGTATCGATTATAAAAAATTTTTTTTTTTCAATTAATCAGGAAAAAATATATACTCAATTAAAATTTATTAATTATATTTTATAATGCATATATATTATCCGTTCAGTTGCAACTCATTATTGCCCAAAATCGGTTAAGTCGCGGTAATTCCATGGCTTCCAAATTTAGTGATGAAACACAGGAACTTTGTTCTACTATGCAAGAAATAAGGAAGAAAATCCTTTTTGTTAATATATGCAGGTCTAAATAAATAATAATACCTGGGAAAATTATTTAAGTAACAAAAAATATTAATTATTATTAAATAATTGGAAGAAGAAATAAAAGAGAAATTTTTCTTAAATTTTAATTTCAATCTATCAAATCAATTTTAATCAATTAAAATTTTAACGATTAATTAATTATTAATTTTCACAGCCCTACTTTAAACTATTAGATAAATTATATTTCAATAAAAGCGATGATTAGATAAAAGTACCTAAGCCATCCACAACATTTCTGAGCACAAAATAAGCCTTCAGTCCATGGCCACCTCTGTCTATACAAATGCCTAAAAATCTGTTCTTCTTGTTTGGTGCAAAAGGATCGGAAACAGTCACTGCCATTATAGTACCTAGGGAAATAGAGACATTGTTGTTTCAATGGTTGTATTGTTTCACGGTTAACACAAAAAACAACTGATCGTTAGATATTTAATTATGTCAGTTCTATGGAACACATTGCAGAATTAAATGGTCAAGCAAACTACACTAAATTTAAATCGAGAACATTAGAACCTGAACACACCAACATAAAACTCTGGTATAGCAATCACAGATCTTCTTCTTAGCATATCTCTCCGCTCAAGTTTTTCCAGGACACGATCTCTGTACTCAAAATCAGGTCTGGGCATAAATTCTGGCATTATAAATCTAGATTAGAATTTAAAAAATGGCTGTAACATCAAGTTCTAAAATGATTTTTAAAAATGCACAATAATTTTACAACACATTCATAAGGATATGAAGGAATTGTGTAAATAAACAGCTACATTTTGTGTGGTTTTTTTTTTTTATTATATTAAGTTAATACAATTTTAGCCAGTTTATTGCAAACAAAATGTAAATATGTTTAAATATTTTTTTTAAAAATTAATTAAAAATTAATTTAAATTAAGCCTAATTTTAAGGGCAAGGTTAATAGCTTCCACTTGAGGTGCCTGCGTCGCATCTTTGGCATTAAAAGCATGACAAAGTGCCAAATAGCGAGGTTATTCCACTGGTATTAATATCCAAAGCATGTTTTCAGTCCTTAGTGAAAGACGCCTAAGATGGCTGGGACAAGTAGAAGAAAGAATGAGCCCAGGTCGTATCCCCAAGACCTCCTATATGGAATTGGGAAAGAGGAAGACAGGTCGCCCAGGATTTAAAGATATCTGCTAGAGTGACATGAAAGCAGCCAGAATAAGCACAAGTGACTGGGAATGTAAAGCAGAAGGCTGATCTAAGTGGAGCACAGTTGTCAAAGGGGGCGTCATAGTAGCCGAGGAGTGAAGGATGCAGGAGGTTGCAGACAGAAGAGCTAGGTGAAGGCTAAAACATTGTTAAGCACAGAACTTGTGTTCAAAAGCTGTGGATAAAACTGTCACTTAAGGATAGGACTGCTCAACCACACGAGATAATGCAACCCAATGGTGATGCACCATCGCCTCTCGAGACAGAACGATGCCGACATACATGATTAGTCTTATATGAATTGCTTATGAATAAGAGCAAATGTTAGTCAACACCACTTATTACAGTTGAAAATATTAACGTCTTTGATGCAGTTGAAACATTTCCACATCTTTTGCTGCATCCGAGAAGCTGTCAATGGATTTATTTCTAATTGTACAGTTTCACAACCCTTTCCATACCTTATAAGACTGGTAATAATGTGTGACTAGAAAATTTTACTTGTCTTTGAAAGTCAGTATTTTTTAAAGTCTTGCTGTTGTTACAGGTATTCTACTGTGGCGGGGGCTAGTGCTCTCTACTTTAATGTGCTAGTTGTATTGAAAGCATATGCAGTCCAATGAACATGTTTACCTGTAGTCCCTGGGCGCCTTCACCTCATTCTCCACTGTTATATTTTCTGTTCCCTTCTGCAGAGGAGAGTGCCTGTGCTTATCCACAAGGTCAAAGTGCAAATAATTACGTTTCTTTCTTAAGGCCATTCCAATCTCTGCATGTGTGCGCTTGTAGTTAATCACATGAGTACTTTTATATGCAACATTCACTTGGCTGGAAGATACTTGGAACAAAAAATATATTTTATTGTAAAAACAACCCAAAAAATATAATTGAACATATGCATTCACAAAGAAGGTGTCTTCTTTTTAAATACTTTATATTACCTTCACCAACTTGTCATGGTCCCAGCCGCAAAAAAAAAAAAAAGAAGTAAAAATGACCCACTTGCCGGGATATTTTGCACATAGACTAACAAAATTTCAGATCGATCCAATGTACTCTAATTAAATTAATTAAATCTTAGATTATCTCTATGTATCTGTATGTAGCATGTAAATTTTTATGCTAGTCTGTAGCGCAGTGAGTATTACTTTGAACATACTTTAATATTTTCCATATCTGTAAATGTTTATGCTTGTCTGTTGCTAGGTGAGTATTATTAATTAAACTCATATATAAAGGATTTATAGTAAAAAAGACTTTGTTGTTTTACTGTTTTTTTTAAAATTAATATGGTTTTTTACACTAAGGAAATGATAAGCTATCATATACATCATCATTTAATCGAATTATCAAAGAATTTTAAGACTGATCTTAAATAGATACGTTGATTAAATCGATATTTGAGGTTATGCATTTTTGTCGGTATTACCGAACTTTTTTTGCCCAAACGAAGTTTCTGATACTAATAATACTAAGTAATACTAATACTAATATGTTTACAAGTTCCAGATCATGATCTACATGATCATGATCTACAAAGACATTAAGACATATGAATATAACTCACTACCACGACAAAATGAACTTTCCTTTTTAAAAATGTACACAACAATTAATAACTCCTTTTCAACCTTCGGCTTTGACTTACAATTGTTAATTTTAACTATTATACTTAAATACATTTTTCACACTGCCAACTTTTATGAATGAGACAAAAGGGAACAAAACATAGTAATAGAGTGAAAATGAGGTTGAAGGATGAAAATGAATGGAATAGTTTCCAATGACAGGTCTGCACCCGGTACATTTTATTATTCCACACGAAATTAATTATTTGTTTTAGATTCCTGCGAATGTGCGCGAATCTTTGCTAACTAGAGCATTTTCATTTACGGTATACTAAATTTTAATACTTGGCATCGACATCACTTACACTCACACAAAATAAATTGGCCGATATAATCGGCAGACAAAAATTAAATCTATTTAAATAAATTTAGAATTATTAATACAAAGTGATTATTCGCACGGTTTTGCCCGTGTGTAAAATTTATAAAATTATTGGCACGGGTCATCACGCATGCGTACTCCCAGCGGCTGATCACATTGAAAAACAAAATAATAGCCTATTTCACTCGATTAAAGCTAAATTGTGCAGTTATATGTTAATAATACTAATATTTATATGTTTATAATACTAATACTAGTTACAATTTAATGACTACTGAAATTTTAAAGTGGCGCTGCCATAAAAATTGATTGATGTCTAATCAATGATAATTAGATATACTTTAAATAATTGCAAGTCCACATAAGCTTCTCTAGACTCATGGCTAATGTCAGCTAAAGAGAGTGACATTATTGGTTAGCGGATCGAATCCTAATACAGTCTTTTTTTTTATCTTTTCTGTTGTTGTTGGTTTTTTTGTTGGTTTTTGTTTTACAACCACAGTGACGATGATTGCGAACACTCAAGCAGGCTTTTTTTCCAGGGACAATTTTTTTATATACCCCCCCAGCCCATACCTTTATTATCTATTCTGTTTGAGTCACTGACTTCACTGAGTGAGTCACTGTTACTGAAGTTACTCGTTACTGTTATACTTATACTTATACTCAGTCTTGCTTTTGAGTACAGAACAAAATGAGGGGTAGGACTGCAATCAGGCTTATACAAAATTCAATGGAAAAGACGTAAACAAGGTATGGGTTAGCCTGACCGGACGTAACAAAACAGCGGTACAGAACAGTACAGAACACAGAACACAGACATTTTTTGAGTACAGAACAGAGTACGGACTCTCACCATCATAAAGTCTTTCACTTTAATTAATCAAAATCAATGATTAATTATAAATCATTAATTAATAATTAATTAGTGAATGGCGGTATGCAGGTCCGCTCAGACTCAGATTCTTGCTCAAATACTATTACTATTACTATCAATATCAGTGACAGCAAAATTAGTTTACTGTGCGATTAATGTTCAAAGTCAAAATTATCGGCACGGTTATGACGTCAAAAACATGAGAATAACACTTGCCTTATTAATACTACACACATAAATAAGCCCAGAATTAATTTTGTATTATAATATATGTGTATAAAATATTAAAAGAAGAGTTTGTTAAGATATAATTTATAATTATAGAATAGCGACTAAGTCTAGTCATCGCAGAAGTTGCGTAAGTCGTAACGCTAGCACATTCCAGTCAAACCGTCTGCTGCTACGACAGCGGTGTCGTTATGCCAGCAACATCCCATTGAATAGTCTGCTGTTACGATATGTTGTAGCAGCAGTTTCCTGGCTAGCGCTACGACATGTCGTAACGATGGCAACATCCTAATACGAATATTACTAATAACTAATAATTATCATTATTATCAGTAATAGTAATATTAATAATATCAGTTTATTATCAGTGATCAGGCAATCAAATCAGGCCAAGCTAAGCCAAGGCTAATTCTATATAGCAGGGGTGGAGAACACGCGGCCCTCGAGCCGCATGCGGCTCCGGGCCAAAATGAATACGGCTCTTTGCCTCTTAGCATTATTTTGTATACTGTGGCAGAACTTGACGCAGACTTGCCTGCTTACCTGCCACTGCACAGCGCAGTGAGATGGTTCTCAAGAGGCAAAGTAGTTTCGTGCTTTTTTGAGCTTTTGGAAACAGTAAAATTGTTAATGGCAGAGAAGAGCAAAGCGTATCCTCTGCTTTCAGACCCCGAGTGGCTTATGGATTTGGCATTTTTAGTGGACATGCTTTCACACTTGGATAAAGTAAACGTGGACCTGCAGGGGAAATTAAAAACTCTTCCTGAGCTGACACAAAGTATATTTTCCTTTGTAAACAAGTTGAAGCTTTTTAAAGCACACATTCAAAACAGCAATCTATCCCACTTTCCTTCTTTGCGCAGCACCCTGCAGAAGACGGTGTTAAAACAGATATAGCTGGATATGTGAAACAACTTACACAACTGCAAGAGAAGTTTACTTTGCGGTTTGAGGACTTGGACCAAAAAAGACCACAGATCACTGTTCTCATCGACCCGTTTAATGCTGACAACTGCCTGAAAACCACACTTGTTACTAATGAGGCAGTGAGCGAACTAGAAATGATTGAGCTACGCGAGGACGATAGACTGAAATCTCTTTTGAAGGAAGGCCATGTTACGTTTTGGAGAGCTGTGCCAACTGAAAAATACCAGTGTGTAAAAAGAGCCGCTCTGAAGCTGCTGTCTATGTTCTCGTCAACATAAGTCTGTGAAAAGCTGTTTTCGGTAAAAGCGGATTACTCAGTCCGCACCGCCATTATTGACGGCCATCTTGTTGCTAAGGCACGTGATCGCCGTGACCTTCGGAAAAGTAGTGCGAGCCCCGTGAAATCAGAGGGGTAGGGGAATCAGGGATTCTAAAATTTCGCAGTTTTTTAGCTACCCGCCAATTTAAAAAAAAAACAGGAAAAACATTAGTCATAAAAGCATAATACAGTCGAAACCGCTTAAGTCGACGGCGTTGGGGAATGAAAAATGGCATCGACATAACCGATGATCGAGTTAAAGCGAAAACCAATATGGCGGCAAAATATTAACATGCGCTTGAAATTTCTATATGTACGTGTTGTGCGTTAATTAGTGATGGGACGATTAATCAGAATCGTATCAGAATATCGGGACCCTATTTCTTCACTCTTTTTTAAGGTTGTTAAGACCGTTCGTTTTTAAAGACCGTTTAAGTTTAAATATAACGCCGTTTTGCGGTGATTCCCAGATTGAGCGATACTGTGGCTTCGAAGCGACTTGCTTGATTTTCCTTAGAAGCTACACAAATAAGTAACCTACACATCCCCTCATTGTCCCCGAACCATTCTCTTCTGGACTCGGAATGGTCTATCGTGACCTATATATGACTCATGACAAAGCGAACTCTTCTCTATATAAACGTACACAAATAAATTAGGTACTCCTTTTGAACCTTCAACTTTGACATATTTTAATTAATTCTAACCAATAGTTAAATGGCTTTTGCACACGGCAAATTCTTATGAATGAAACAATGAGAACAAAGCAGTAGTACAGTACATGTAATGGTCAAAATGAGGTTGAAGGATGAATGGTTGCCAATGACAACAAGTTT
>MUZC01004447.1:208580-254505 GCA_002072015.1 Radix auricularia
GGGGGGGGGGGGGGGGAAGGGGGGTGAGGGATCCTGAAGTGACTCTTTCCTAGGCGGCGCTTTTATCTCTTTTTTTTGTGGAGTGAGATTTATTTACAATTTCAGAGTTCATTGTGTAATATTTTAATTGTTAAGATGCTCAAAAATTGCTAACGATTGCAAGCCCATCATTCGAGTCACAATAAATCCCGTTGCTGGTCATTGCGGCCAGGCCACTCTCGTGCAGAGGCGTCATGGGGGGGGGGGTTGCAGACCGCATCTGGTGACACCATCAGAAGGGGTAACATCAAAGGGTAAATTATGTATGTTCCCATTATTTAGCACTGGCAGACTCGGGTGTGTGTGTGTGTGTGGGGGGGGGGTAAGTTGTGAGGGGGTGACGACAACCCTAGTGGCGCCTCTGAATCTCGGTACTCTACAGTTCTCTCACATTAATGTATTAGTTGCTCCTGTTACTGGTCAGTCGTGATCGGTAACGTACGTTCCTGGTCTCTATTTTTTCAATCCCGCCACGAGACATTTGTTTCTTTGCGTTGAGTTTGTGATTGTATTCGCTTTCTTTGAATGAGTAACCAGCATAGTAATCGATTATTTCGGAATCGCCTGGACATTTGATTGAGTAAAGGCTATTTCGATTTATTTGAAGCCATCGTGGCGTAGCAGCACAGCGCTTAATTATTTTGGACGAGAGGGGATTTATCCAAAGACCCTCACATTGAAATTTAAGTGATCAAAATTTGCGAAAACATATAATGTAGTAAGGGGCCATCTATAAATGACGTCACGCGCCTGGGTGGGGGGATTTGTGACGAGGGAAAGGGGGGTATTTAAGAAATGTGACGCAACATCAAAAACCCGCTACTTTAAATAAACGTTCAACTTAAATATTTTATTACTTGCAATTTATTCAATGACCTTTTTAATGGCTTCACACGTGCTAGCCTACTATATTAGAGTGCTGACTTACACTAAATACATATTATTTGAATGACAAAAAATTAATCTAAGACATGCTAATTTTCAATGAGAAAATACGGCTTTAAAGGTGGGGGTTGGGGTGTCAAAGCATGGTGACGTCATATAGGAGTGGTTTTTTGTGACGGACGACGAACAGGGGTGGGGGGTGGTGTACAAATCTGCCAAAATCACGTGACGTTATTTATGGACAGCCCTAATGAATTATTTGATTATTTTTTACTCTCTAAAGAATTCAATTAAAAATTATTGGCCAGATTCTAACACTTAGTTTGGGTGATACTACTTGCCTCGACTGTGCGGTACAACCAAGGGACATCGTTTGAGTTTAACTTTTGGAAGCCCCCCCTCCCCCGCCCTTGTAACTTCAGTTTGTGTCTTTTAAAATTTAGCTAACTCCAGTGCAGGCCATAATACTCCCTTCTATTTCCGAGGCCCTTCAGTTGCACGGGATGCATGGCCCACGTGACAGCTAAGGGTTTAAGAATAAGACATCAGATAATGTTACCTGGGTGAAAAGGTTCTAGCCTACCAGAAATGTACTAAGCTTCTGTTAATTAATCTGACAGGTGAGACAACTTGTTCGGCTGGAGACATTGATTAGACGGTTACACACATAAGATCCATTGATTAGACGGTTACACACATAAGATCCACAATATGACGTAGTCTGTGTGCAGTGGCGGCGTTAGGTAAGCGCGGGGCCTAGTGCCAGCAATGACCCCGCGTGGCCAGAGTACTAGTAAAGATCGCTAAGCACCAGTATGCTATGGTATTTAAAAATACGAAATATCTTGATTATTGTGTAATTTTAATACCGCGTGTCACCTTTTTATTAAATGATTACAAGTTCATTATTTTCTCTGGTCTATAAACAACGGTTTACTCTTATCGAAAAATGACGTGCCGGTTACGACGTGATTTAAAATGCAATTTATTGGCAGACATATTGCAAAATAATTGCAAAAGGATTACAAGAGTGCCTCTTTCGTTTCTTTACAATCGTTTCCAGCATACGTTCTACCATCCACTCTTTGGTTCTACATGTATAGGCTATTAACCAGGACGAGACATGTTCAGGACCGAAACGTGGGGCCTACCTAAGCGCGGGGCCTGGGGCAGTCGCCCCAGTTGCCACCCTCAAACGCCGCTCCTGTCTGTGTGCCATGTAAAGAGTATGGAGTGTATTTTGAGTTCCATTGATTGAGCAAGACAAGACTTTAAGAATACATTATCTGAATAGCGTGAAAAGTTGTTTTCCGAATTTATTTTTTTAAAACCCAAGATTTTGACACTCTAATTACTAATATGTTATCAGCATTTCAAAATAAACAGAATTGAAATGAAGAATTTAATTGGACGATCAAATTATAACTCATAATGAGAATTTGTTGTCTGTCACCCCCTCATTAAAAAAATAATTATGCATCCATTTAATGTAATTATGTAATGTATACAAAGGGGCCCTATATATACATTATATTAAATTAAGTATAATGTATGGTGTTTTTTTTTAAAAATCGGATAATAAATTATATGAGCCGCTCAAACACCTCAAGTATAGGCTAATATTTTATTGTTTCTTTTTCACTGCAGACGCTGGAAAGAAAAGCCAATTGGCTTTTACATTTAAGACGTGAAGTGAAGACGGGATTTAAAAAAACAAAAAATATATATATATTTATTTTAAAAAAACAGTTTATTAAAGTCGATACATATTTATTGAGCTCTTTAATTGGAGTACCCATCCCATGACGATTGTCCTGCTTCGTTCATATATTTATTAACCAGTCATACAATACCCTATCTATTTCTAGCCCAACCTCTTTTAGATTAAGGTAATTCGTGTACTTAAAAGCTATATACCGGTGGTTTTCGCAGAATACCGAGACCTAAATTTAGGTCAAGAAACTGTGCTTCACATCCTTCAACACGTTCCCAAATCAAGATTACCATGACCATATAGTTGACTGGGTCTAAATGTATCGCCTTATCTAACCATCGTAGTATGAATAAGTGTTACAGCTGAAGATGCTGGAAATGAAAGTATTTAAGCAAGCGTATTATTTAAAATAGAGCCAATTATGATTTTTTTAAAAAAATTATTAAGCGTGGCGTAGAGTTTACAGTTTAGTCGCACATAAACACATGACATGATGACATGTCAATCAATAATGCCATTGATAAATCATTATAAATGGATTAATAAATAATAAATGTTTAACGACACGACATGAACGTGCGAATTGTGTGCTGTAATTGTGTATTATTAGTATTAAATTTTAATGCAAGTGTATTTATTAAAAATTAATGTAATGAAGTAGTAGACGTAGTCTGGATGTAGTCTATGTAGTCAATTTCCAGAAGGTGTCAGTGTAGTGTTGATGAGTGTTGCCATCTCAAGAATTCATTTGTCTTTGTCAAGGATCAAACTTGATAAATAACTTAATAGTATTTTACTACTAAATGTATTTACATTTTCTGTACTGTAATTTTAAAGTTGAAGAATTTTTTTAAAAACATGACTTTATGAGATGAGTAATTATTTAAATGAGTGTTGTAGTCTACTGTAGACTGTAGTTAGAGCAGCTGTCCATAAAGTTGATGAAGTACAAGTAGAAGAGGCAGGGGCAGGGGGTGGTGTAAGAAATTGTCACTTGTGACAGAGGGGAGGGGGAATTAAAAATGGTCAAAAATAGCGTGACTTACTTTATGGACGGCCCCTTATGGTATTAAGAGTTAATTTGTTATTAAAATTAGTAGTAGTGTAGTGTAGTTGAAATTGAGCTTTTGAAATTATCTCTTTTCTAATTCTTTAACTAAACACCACAATTACTAATAATTAGTTTGGTAATATATTATTTTATATGCATCTAATTATACGTCAACTTTCAAATGTACAATATAAATTTGTATTATTCATTTGCTTTAAAAAGTGTGAAAGCATTTCATTTTGAAGGTAATAGTAATAGTAATTAATAAAATACTTCCAAAAATAATTTAATTTGATTTTTTTAAAAATACATCGTTATTATTATTTAACAATTAAAAATAACCCCAAACACTTTCAGCTTGATTGTTTTTTTGTTCATTGTTTTTGCTTTTTAGATGCTAAAGAAAAATCTAATTACTATTTTATGTAGAGCGTGAATGTGACTATGGAGTGGTAGAAGTTACTCGATTGATATCGATATGCTTTTACACAATAAGCATTTCTTTCTTCTATACAGAAGATTATTGTGTCCACAGACCATGCAAATCTGTTGACAGAGTGAGGCAGTGTTCACAGGCCACAGCTATGAGGGTTCCACGCACTAACCAGCCTTTGTTTTCCTAACTATTGTTAAGTACCCATTGACCCCGGGACAAGTCCCTGCCATCAAGTGGGTTTGAACCCATGACTATTGGTATGCCAGCTGCGCGCGCACGCCACTAAACCACCATGCCTGGCTTGATGTGATTATTAAAATTATTCTTTCAGAAGAGGAGATTATATATTTAGCATCTCATACAGTTTAAAAAGTACATAATAATTATAATATCACTGTGTTGCAGCCTTTAATTTTTTTAGGGAATAATAATGAGCCAGACAACATTTTTTATTATCAAACTGAAGTTAATTTATGTAATATTAACATACTCTGGCCACACTGTAGAATGGCTGAAATTAGATTGAATGAATGTCAAAATCGGCAATGCCAACTAAAATGTAGTATCAAAATCTTCTCTTTTGGAATACTGGCTTGGAATGAGTTGCTTGAAAAACAGGAAAACAAACACACTAACAACACTCTAAACACTAATAAATATGGTAGACTAGACTAGAAATTAACATAGGTAAGCATTGGTCGCAATATACTACTTAATAGAAGGAGCGTTTGTAATAACTAAGATAATATGAGCATTTACAATGTTATAGTGACCTGTTGTTTAGAGAGTCAAAAATGGATTATGACTTTTGTAAAATAATATCACAATAAAGTTTTATGACTCTATTATTAAATACAGACTTTGCTGTAAGACATAATGTTTAAATGACTATTTTTATGATTTTAGATTCTGATCGCAACAGAGTAACAAACAGCCATGGATGGGGGAAAGAAGGTGTGGTTCCCCAGCACTAATGCCCAGGATGGATTTACACTGGGTAGAATCTTGGACATTGGCTCGGATACAATTGGCATTGAGCCTTTTGATGCCCCTGGAACTGTAAGTTTCATTATAATTACTGCAAATTAATTTTTTTTTAATCACGGCATAAATTATTAGACTTCAATATGGGTCGGATTTTCGGATTTGGAGATTAAGCAGCTTCTTCAGTTTCATTGCCCTGTTTAAAAAAATTTTTATTCCTGTCCTTGCATGTTTTTTTTGTTTTTGTTTTTTTTTTGTTAATTATTATTGTTTATTTTTTTGTGTTGCTTTTCTTTCTATTATCATAGCAAGTTTTCAAGTTTTTAAATGACTAATATAATAAAAGGAGAATGATATAATAGTGCAGTGTGCAACACAGCAACTAAGCATGATGATTTAATTTAAAAATATGAAACTGGCCTACTATGTTAGATTTGGAAACATGGTAAAAGAGTTTTAAAAAATTCTTCTAAACTTGGAGCCACCTAGTGTTAAACATGCATAATTATTTTAAAAATCTGAGTAATTTTGGATAATATTTGTTTTTGAAATATGTTCTTTACCTTATACATTTCATACCTTAATTAACCTTTAAATATAAACAATTTGTTTTCTAGATTGTCAACTCTTTGTATGATAGGACTTTTCCAGCAGAGGAGTATGACAACAAGGATACAGAGGACAACTGTAAGACATGGAAACTAGAAAACTTAGTCCATAAATACTTTTGTATTCCAACAAATATTACCTAGAAAGTTTCTGAAAATAGTAAAAAGGAATTAATTGTTAATTGTATGTCATTTAAAAAGTAGAAAAACAGGTTTTTGGTTGCATCCATCATTATGTTAGAAATTACTTGTGATATCTTTTGATAAAATGGTAAATTTAAATAAAATATTTGATGTGCATTAGAGGGTTTAAACAGGTTTTGGTAGCCTATATAACAAAAATTTTGTATTAACAAATTTTTTCAAAACATACTTATTTTGTTAGAAATTATATTTTTAACTGTATAATTATTTTTAACCTCTCATTATAAAGCAAATTTGTAAAATTTCATAAATTTTATTTTGTGCACATTATTATTATTATAATCTGAGCTAAAGTGGGAAGAAAACCCTTTTTTTTCCTCTTCTATTTGCTTTAGGTTCCCTCATGTACTTGAATGAGGCTACTCTTCTCCACAACATCAAAATTCGATACATGAAGAACCAAATCTATGTAAGTAATTAAAATGAAGGCCTTTAGTTGTTTACCAGCTCAATTTTTAAAAAAGTTTATTTCCAATAAAAACTATTTCTGGAGGATATCTTTTTAAAATATTTCTTGTATTGTGAAAATTAAAAAAAAAATAACTTGGCTCATACAAATATATTATTTTACAATAAGAATGGAAAAGAAATCAATTTTAATTAATTATTAGATGATTATCACAAATGATTTTGAAATATATTTTAATGATCTTTTAAAAACTGAAAAATACAAGACATGACCTGGCTCCACTTGAGTTAGGAGGATTTCTAGACATTGTCAAAGTATCAACTGTATTGAAATTTATTTGGATTTATTACCATCATTTTATTACTATACTAAATATCTATTTGATGACCTTTCAGACTTACACTGCCAACATTCTTATAGCCATCAATCCTTATTATGAAGTGCCAGACCTTTACACTGTGGCAACTATAAAGAAGTATCAAGGCAAGTCATTGGGTACCTTGCCACCCCATGTCTATGCTATTGGTGAGTAAAAAGTATTCAATTTCTTTACAATATTTTGTTTAATATTTAAGTATAACCACTTTGACTAGAAAAATCTTTATTGCTTTGTACTACAACAACAAATGCATAATTTTTAAAGTGCATACTCTTTTATTGGTTATTTAGAAGCTAAAATTTTGGGGTTCATTTAGATTCACTGATAAAAATTATTGTAATTAGTTGCAATGAGTTTGTAAAGAAATTATTTTAAGTTCATACCAAGTTTATTGATTCTTAATAACTCTTGTATGTATTACAGCTTTATTGTACAGGAATAATGTTTAATACACCATTCTTGTAAAACTACTTGGTTATTAGATGCCAATAATAATGCAAATTTTTCAGATTTAATAAGGCAAATGTTTTCTTTGTGACAGCTGACAAAGCTTATCGTGACATGAAGGTGACTAAAGCCAGTCAGTCGATTATTGTCAGTGGGGAATCTGGTGCTGGGAAGACCGAGTCCACCAAACATGTTCTCAAATATTTGACTGAATGCTGGGGGACGCACGCTGGACCCATTGAACAGAGGATTCTGGAATGTAATTTACTTTTTTTTTAGATCTACCTTGATAATTGATAATATTTTACTTAATTTATTTATTTTTTAAAATTTATTTTATGCACATATAACATCAAATGTTTATAAAATTTAAATATTTTTTAAATTCTTATAAATATTTAATTTATTAAACGTTTATTACACTATCCATTGAGAATTTTGTATAACTAAACCATGAAAGGTAAATTTTAATTAATGATCTGTAAAAGTGTCCAATTTAAATATTCTACAGCGAATCCTCTGCTTGAAGCTTTTGGTAATGCTAAGACTGTCAGGAACAATAATAGCAGTCGCTTTGGCAAGTTTGTGGAGATTCACTTTGACAACAAGGTCAGTTCGGAAACTTTACAAATTATTTTACCATGCAATCTAAAAAGGTATTGTTAAAAAAATCAATTTTTTGTTTTGAAACTTATATAAATCCATTATTTACGAGACGTATCTAAAAGTATGTTCATTACCATACGCATCGCATAACAATAAAATAATCCAAAATTGTGGATATGACTCATATATAAAGGATTTATAGTAATTAAAAAAAACAATTACAACAGTCTGCCTGCTAAATTTCAGCTCGATTTGATTACGAGAAAAGATTATTAAAAAATGTTTAATATACTGCATACCACGAGACAGACTAGAAATTACTAGCAATTTACATTTACAGATCGGGAATTTATTTTTCAAAAATATCGTCAATATAATGCGCACTGCACTGCTTAACAGGAAGATAATAAAAAGGTCGTTCACTATAGAACGCACCGCGACACTCTTGCACAAAAATTAACATGCTACATAGAGATAAATAGAGATAACCTAAAAATTAATTAATTTAATTACAGTACATTAAATCAATCTGAAATTTTGATAGATCATTTTTATCATCGACATGAGTCTGACTGGAAAATTTCAGCTGGCTAGCATACAGGAAAATGGGTAAAAAATCAATCCAAAGATTTTTTTTGCAATCAGGACATCAAGCAAATGCCACGTGTTAATATAAAGGATTTAAAAATAAAAGTTTTCTCTTTTAACATCAACCCAAAAATTTTATCTCAGCAATTTACTAAATTACTCACTTCTACAATTTTTTCTTCGAATGTAGAATTCTGTGTGTGGCGGGTACATCTCCCATTATTTGCTGGAGAAGAGCCGTATTTGTACCCAGTCCACAGAAGAGCGCAACTACCACATCTTTTATCGTCTTTGTGCCGGTGCCCCTGATGATCTCAGAAAGAAGTTAAAGCTGGGAGCTCCTGATCAATTTCAGGTAACTCATTCCTCCTGCCTTTTCCGAATTGAGTTAAATAGTGCAGTGTGCAGAATACAAAAATTCCAAAATTTAAAGAAAAATAATATCTCTGTCAAACACGGGGGAACATAACTTTCTTGAGATGACAAAATTTGTGTTTATTTTATTTTGTTAAATTTATTTTAAATTTCTTTTCTGTTAAGTCTTTCTTAAAATATTTATTTATTTGCTTGTTGTGTAGATGTAGTCCATCTTCTTTCACATTCTTTTTTTTCTTCACAATTATTCATTTAATTCCTGATTTTATCTTCTTTAATGTGCTTTAGTTTTGCCTTAGTTTCATTTTTATTTTCCTTTAAATCTGGGACAAAGTTACACAGATTTAATTTTGTTCTGGTATTTAAGATTTCATTCCTAATTTAAATCTAACTTTTAAAGGAAATAAATAATTCTGCCAAAACTTATAATGAAAGCACAATTATTCTTTAATTAATTATACTATTACACTACTGTTAATTTGGAAAATAACTAAAATTTTATTTTTATAAATGCGTATATTTCATCTCTGTTGTTATTTATTATTAGAATATAAACCAATAGTTTAAAGTAGATGCACCAGAGATTTGGTAGTGGCATTATCAATTCTTGATTGTCTGCTTTTTAAGGATGAATATCATTGCTTCATCACATTGTTTCCTACAATATTTGAAGTTTTTAAAAGAATGTATTTCAAATTACTGAAAATCTTTATGAATGATCCTGAAATAAATTTTGTGCAAAATTGAATGTCAAATATTACTAACTGAATTATACCTAATTTAACTTTATTTAATTGCAAGTTTTCTATGAAAAAAAGGAAAGATTTCATAATCTATTATGGCAAAATCTAATGTTCAAAGACCTTTAAATAGTCTTTCTTAAAAATGTTGTAGTTATTTTTTAAAGTATATAACTAATATTGTTAAATGAGCCCAATTTTTAAAGATCCATTGTTTTAACATAGAATGCCCCCCAAAAAGGATTAAAAGGCAAGCAGTGTGCATGTTTATAGTTTTTGAAAAGATTTTTGATGTTGTGTTAGCTGTGATGGTTTTGTTTTGATGTGTCAATAGTACTTGAAAAGAGGAAACACTCAGTACTTCTGCACCCGTCAGTCTGAGAAGAATCTGGCTGATGGCCGCAAGAGTCAGCAGGTGAGTGATGCATGTTAAATATCGATTGAATGTATAGAATTATGTTTTTTAAAGTAATTTGTAACTACTTAAAAGACTGCAACAATTTTTTGAGCTTGTCATTCAGCTTTAAAAAGGATGAAATAAAATCTTTCTGCATACACAATTGTCCTATTATCAAAATTGCAGTGATGAGTATAGGAAAGAAAACAAATTTTCTTTCAATATGGAAAGAAAACAAATTTTCTTTCAATATATATTTTAGACTTGTACAATTTTAATTAAAGTTTTCTCATAAATTCAAGTAATAAATTCATTATTTTTCTCACAAAGACAATAGTCATAAATGAGATATAAATTATTATTCAGATAAATATTATCAATAATCATAAATTAATAGATATTTGTCCTTATGTTTATATTGTGTGTAATTTATTATTTTTTAAAACCAAACATGTTTAGTACATATTTATTTAGTAATTGAATGTATTAACTAAATATTTAAAATAAGATTAATTTAAGAGATCTATTGTGGTCAGCTTATTTAATAATATAAATAATCCTTTTGTAAAAAAAAATGCAAATCAGTTTTCCATTTTTTAAATGATTATTATTGCAAATTTGTAAGTGTTAAATTTAGTTCAATGCTTTCTGTCTAAGGTTTCACTTGGTAGTCGTGCAAAAAATTATTCCCTTAAAACTGTTGTTTAATTCATTGTTATTAGAAGCCTATTTGTTGGTTATTTTTTTATTATTATTTATTTTTTTACTTTTACATTAATTTGGAATGTGCAGAGTAAGTTGTTATTATGATATATTTTTTAAGATGAGGTAAAAAAGCACTTTTTTAAAAATAAAAACGATTTTGGCTGTACACCCTTGTAGTTAAAAGATGATGTTTCTTTCATATCTTGTTAATCAACATCTATGTTTTATAATATATTTTACGGGAGAAAATTATAGGGCAAAATAATAATAAGTGATTATTGATGATTTCAGTATCTGAAACAAGGTAGTCTGCGAGATCCTGTGTTAGATGATGTCAAAGACTTTAATGTCTGTGATGCTGCCATGAAACACCTGGGTTTCTCTGATGCTGACCGACTGGGAACCTATGACATGGTAGCTGGTATATTGCATCTTGGAAACATTACCTTTGAGGACAATGACGATGCCAAAGGTTTGTTCAGAAAATAAATATTTAAAAAGGGATTCTAAAGGATTCAAAAATCGTTGACTAATCAACATGCGTCCTATAGGATTGCAGCCATTTTAGCTTTTTAAGGCCTAGAATTTTTACTTAAACTTTTAAAAAATTTCACAGATTTTTAGGGAGGTGAACATAAGCTATCAAAATTTAAATGAAATTATTATAAATACATTTCTTTGTTAATTTTGCAAATAACATATTGAAAGTATTTCTATTTATCAAATTTCTAAAAAAAAATATGGAATGAAAAATCACTTTATATTGCTATTACTTAGTTTCCTATTACATCCTTATCATCCTGAATTAATTTTAAATTAGCATCACATTAAGAATTTTTTCTTTACCCTTAGGTGGTTGTAAAGTGGGCAAAGCTGCAGAGGATTCCCTTCAGACGGCAGCCTCTTTGTTGGGCGTGGACAAAGAGGAGCTGAGAGACTCTTTGATCAGTAGAGTCATGCAAGCAACTCGAGGCGGTAGCAAAGGCACAGCAATCAAGTCAGTTTTACTTAAAACATTTTAAATGTTAGGTATTGATTCAAAGAAGCTATTTTATAGTAATGCTTTGCTGTAGTAGACTGCAATGCAACTGAGTCTAAATGCTTTCTATATGATCTCTACCATTATTGTTTTAAATTACTTTTGATTTCTTCCTTTAAAAATTAATAACATTGTTTACCTTATGTTTCACTTCAATGCAAAGCATTTTATGTTTTAAAAATGATATTTGAAACATTTGTTTTATGTATATGTATTTATACGTTTGTTATTTTGACTTAAGTCTTATCACCATGTACACCTCCAGAGTTCCACTGAAGACATCAGAGGCTTCTAATGCCAGAGATGCTCTTGCCAAGGCTATTTATTCCCGGATGTTTGACTTCATCGTCGATAGGGTCAACAAGGCAATCCCATTTGGAACCTCTGTTAGCTACATCGGTGTGCTGGACATTGCCGGGTTTGGTCAGTTTTTTACATTTTTTCATCTTCATACACCCATTATTGTGGTGAGGAGTTTATTTCTCAATATTTTAAACAGTTTCTTGGTGTTCTATTTGGAAGAAATTAGTGATACCAGCATGTTACTGCCTGATGACTATTTCTGATCTGAGTTTCAAATGTTCTTCTACCATTAAATTTGAACCTTAACCTGGAATGGCTTAGATCAGCAATTAGTGGGTTTTAAAAAAATTTAAATTCATTAAAATAATTGTAATTCTGATGTTCTTATTGATTTTAGAGTATTTCCAAGTCAACAGCTTTGAGCAATTCTGCATCAACTACTGCAATGAGAAACTGCAGCAATTTTTCAATGACAGGATTCTTAAAGAAGTGAGCTTTTGGTATAACTGTCGCAGCAAAATTATTGACTTTTAATTGTGACAAAATTTATATAATTTTTTAAAAAAATTAAATTAATTGATCTAGAGGAAATAATCTTTTGTTAAAATGTATTAGAAAACTTACAAAATTGAAACGGATTGTTAAAATTACAGGAGCAACAACTTTATGACAAGGAGGGCCTGAATGTGAAGAAGATTGATTGGACTGATAACCAGGACTGCATTGAACTGATTGAGGCCAAGAGTTGTGGTATCTTTGACCTTTTGGATGAAGAGAGCAAGCTGCCAACACCTAAGTATGACCACTTCACCAGTGAAGTGCACAGCCGTAACAAGGATCACTTTAGACTAAGCGTAGGTTGTTTTAAAGCCTATAGGCCATTTCTCCCCCCATTTAAAAATGTATCTCCTGATTAGAAAACTGATTGAAATAAACTTTTTTTTTTTATTTTAATATTTAAGCTGCTTAATTCTTCCAGTGTTGAAGATACTCCAAGTAGTTATTCTCACTTTTTAAACATATAATACTAGTAATATTTTAAAATGTAAGCATGCATTTGATCTGTAATTTTTACTTCCCATTTTCCTTAGGTGCCAAGGAAGTCCAAGCTGAAGAGTCATAGAGATGTGCGGGATACTGAAGGATTTCTCATTAGGCATTTCGCTGGTGCTGTCTGTTATCACACTGTGAGTAGTTCATTCATTTGAAGAAAAAAATTTTTTAATAAATAATGTGAATTTATATAATTTTGGGACATTACTATTTAAGGCAATTTCTAATTTTTATAAGAAATCATGTGTTGAACTTATAAATAAATCTTTTTTTTTTTTGTTTTGAAATATTATTTTGTATAGGCACAATTTATTGAGAAGAACAACGATGCCTTGCATGCTTCCTTGGAGTTCCTGATCCAGGACACCAAGAATGACCTGTTGAAGAAATTATTCCAGGACACTGAGACAACGGCTGGCAAACTGAACTTCATCAGCGTCGGGTCCAAGTTCAGAAAACAATTGACTGTTCTCATGGACAAGCTCAGGGCTACTGTGAGTCATGGGCTTCTTTGTATAGTTAGGAGGCCATTCATAAAGTATGTCATGCTCCAGAGGGGGGGGGGTAAAATGTTAAAAAATAGCGTGACATACTTTTTGGACGGCCCCTTAGACATTTTAATATATTCAACTTGTTCAATTTAGGTTTATAAAGGTAGACTTGTCTTTAAATTATTAAAGTGTATCATGATACAGTTTTTGAAAAGCATTAACTTGACCTTGTGTCATGAGCCAAGATCCCATAAAGTGTGTAGTGTCATTATTTCCTGCTATACTTCCTGAATTGTTTAATCTGATTTGATTTTAAAATGTTATTTTTCAATACATTTGTTGTAAAAATATTATAAAAATTTGTTCCAGTGAAGGCCTTTGCTAAAACATTGCCACCTTTATTTGTTCATTAATAAAGCTTTAAATTAATTTTTTTATTCGCACAAATCATACGTGTTGTTTGCATTTCATTTTGAAAGCTAAATTGCAATATAAAATAACACCACACTTTTGCTATAAAAGGAATGACATACATGGATTGTATTGAATTTATAATGGTATATCATTCACATTTCAGGGCACTAACTTTATTCGTTGTATCAAGCCTAATGCTAAAATGGTTGATCATCTGTTTGAAGGCTCCAATATTCTAAGTCAGTTACAGTGTGCAGGTAAGAAGTGGAAAAAATACATTTGTTTAATGTTGAAGTTGTTTTTTTATGGATCAATTTAAAAGGTTTCTTTATAAATGAGATTTTCTGATAGAGCAATCAGATGACATCACAATAATATTTTTTCATCATGAATTTTATTAAAATTTATTTAAAATTGATGATTCTCACATAAATTTCTAACATTAACCATCAATGTTAACTTTCTTCCATAAAGGCATGGTCTCTGTTCTGGATCTCATGCAGCAGGGCTACCCATCACGTACGCAATTCTCTGAGCTGTACAACATGTACAAGAAATATCTACCTCCAGAGCTCTCCAGACTGGATCCTAGATTATTTTGCAAGGTTGGTCATTTAGTTGTATAGGTTTTTTCAATGGAAATTTTGGAGGCTGGTTAGCAAAGTCATTAGCGCCCTCGCCTCACAAGCTGGGGTGCGTGGAATATTGCTAAAAAAAAAGTTTAACGCTGATTTGGAGAGGAGATAAACTCCACCAGGTCTTCAAAGCCCAGAGAAAGTTCTAATGGAAACATTAGAACCCTCTATGACATTGGCGGCTAAATTTTTTGGGGCCATATTCCCAAAATTCAACCAAAAACCTAGTTATTTCTAGCAAAGTGCAAACACTCCCATGAAACCCGGAAATTGGGATTTAGCAGGACTGGTTTCATTTAGTAAGTAATATTTGATGAGACTCAATTGTGGCATGCGCGCCATTGGTTCGCCATCACTACCCTATGACCACGAGGTCATGGGAAAAGATATATAAAAATATTGAATTTAATGTCATTTTGGTTTCTTTAGCTTTCCTTTATAGCTTCCCCTATTTTTCACAATTTATTAAATACGATTTCATATTCATTACATTTTGACACATATATATTCAAATGATCAATATTATATATGGGCCTCAATGTTAAGTCTTCAGATAATTGGTTATTTGTAAATACTGTTGTGTCCAATGTATTTGTACAGTCAGAAGTCAGAGATTTTGTGGCATTCATCAATTTTTAGCCTTTCCTTCTTAGAAAAAAAAAAGAAATGCTCACATGGGCAAGATCCCACAGAGGAATATTTTGATTGCTTTTATTGTAAAATGTAAAAATTTGCTTATCTACAATCCTCAGTCTCTGTTCAAAGCCCTGGGTTTGGATGATAAGGACTTCAAGTTTGGTTTGACTAAAGTTTTTTTCCGTCCTGGAAAATTTGCTGAGTTTGACCAGATCATGAAAAGTGACCCTGAAAACTTGGCAGAGCTGGTGAAAAAAGTCAAGAAATGGCTCCTGCAGTCTCGCTGGAAGAAAGCGCAGTGGTGTACTTTATCTGTCATCAAATGTAAGTGCAAACGTGAAACTTTATATAATATTCCTCCTTTACAAATTATTGAAAGGGGTAGCTTTAAAAAATTATTTGGCCTAATTTGCTGTCGTTTTGAAAGCATAAATTAATATTTTATTAACAGTTTAAAAAACTTAATCCAAATTAAAATAAATAATTTGATGACATGAATCCGTATTAAAGAAAGTTTTCCTGATAATGAAATAATTAAAATTGACAGAATTATATAGTTTGAGGGCTTAAAAAATGTGTGCAATAATGTGCCAGGAGAGCAACACCAATTGGGACTTATTTAAATTAATAAGTTTCACCCAATTTATCTTGCCTATAATTAGGGGGTGGCCGGATATCTAGCAAATAGTTTTAAAAAAACATATCTGGCTACCCCCACCTATAATGCAAGAGTAAAGTGTTGTAATTTTTTTTTACACTTTAATAGAAATCAGTTATAACTTTTTACTGTGACACATTTTTATAACTTGAAATGATTTAATTCAGTGAGATTCTGTATCATTAAACCTGTTTTTCATTATTTCTAGTGAAAAACAAGATTCACTATCGTGCTGCCAAATTTATCATGATTCAAGCTCATGTTCGCATGTGGAGATGTGCTCGCAAATTCAAACCCAAGTCAGTTGGCTTTTATATGTTTTTTTATTATTATTTAAGGTTTTAGTGGACAAAATAAAACAAATTTCCAAATAAGGTTCAGTATTATTCTTTATTTAAACTAGGCATCTTGCTCAACAAAAACTGAAATGGATTCAGATTATAATCATGCACTATGAGTAATTTTAAACAAGGACAATTTAAATATAAAACAGTTTGCATAAATGTCTCAAAAAATATAAATTTGGTATCACTTTACAAGGTCACCAATGCCAAGAAAATATTTTATTAAAACAGAATGTGTGAAAACAGCATTTTAACAAAAATTTAATTGGTTTAAAAAAAGAAAGGGAAGTAAAATGTTTTCAAATTTAAAAAAAAGGTATGAAGTAAATGTTATCAGATAATCATCGGGGAAAACCATTTATAGGTATTTAGGTAATGTATGGACTGTTCTTCAACAGATATGAAACCATCCAGAAGGTGAAATCATTCCAAGCACAGCGGTCTCTGATGGACCAGCTGGTGGCTGAGCTGAAGAAAGACAAAGAGAAGGCTGTGAAGGCCATCAAAGAGTTGGAGAACAGCCAGGAAGAGTTCATGAAGAAGATCAGGGTGAGGTGCACATCATCTATTGACATGTTTTCAAATATAAAAGCCGTAATCCCCCCCCCCCCCTTTCCCCTTTCAAAAATTTTTATTTATGTTTGCCTCTGAAGTAATGCACATTAGGAACAGTTTTGGATTTTGAGCATTCATTGTTGCCTTCCTTTAATTTTAACTTCAATTATTTATCACATCTAAAATATTTTAATTGTTTTTGAAAGATATAGTCTTTTAATGACCCAATTGAAAAGAAATATTGGAACGCCATCTAATGGAAATGAAATCTTGGTAGTTAATATTTAAAAAGACAAAAGGGGAATGGTATTTGAAACAGCACTCCCTCTACTAACATATTCCATCATTTTCATAGTGGCAGTTGCTGTTACTAGCAAGCTCTATCAAACACTTTTAAAAAAAAATTTCTGTTGACCTCTTCAACAAAAGAATCCTCCCTTTTATTTTACTTAGTATTTTTTTAAGTCTGTACACTTTAAAAGGTTTTTATTGGGTTTAGACATTACCATTCATTTCACAGTTAAAATCTTATTTTATTATTGTAAAAGTATTTCAATAGGGCAGTGTCAATACATGCAGTTTAATTAATGGATATAATTTCTTCCTTTTTGATTTTTATTTAAATTAAACCCAGAATGACCACTTATTTTGTTCAGACTACAGACATGAAACGGGAGGAAATGATTCTAGGAACAAATTCCCTGGCAACAAACATGGATGTTTTACTGAAGGACTTGAAGAAACGTCTTGAGGATCAGAAAAGCAAAGAGGAACAAGAAAGACTTCGGAAAATTCAGGTCAATAAACTTTTAACATATCATGTGATAAATTTACTGATAACCTTCAAGAATCTAAAGCAAATAAACATATTCTGTATCACATTTTCAGTAAAGCCACTAAAGACTAGAAACTGGTGTCAATCATTTTTTTTTAAAAACTTTTTTTTCTAGGAACAAATGGAGTTGGAAAGAAAGCAAAGAGAAGAGGAAGAGAGAAAGCGTAAAGAGGAAGAGGAACAGAGGAAAATGTAAATTTAACAACATAAACTTTTCTGAAATACCAATAATTTGTCATAATCTAAAGAAGCACATTAATTAAGTTAACTCGGAATTATACAATAAAAATGCCAAATAAACCAGATATTTAAAAAAAATTTTTTAAGGTAAATGAAATGTCTTTGCAGATTTTGTTATATTAGCAACTTGATTTTGTAGTTCGTGTGACATAATCTAAAGAAGCACATTAATTAAGTTAACTCGGAATTATACAATAAAAATGCCAACTAAATCAGATATTTAAAAATTTTTTTTTAAGGTAAATGAAATGTCTTTGCAGATTTTGTTATATTAGCAACTTGATTTTGTAGTTCGTGAAGGTGAATCATTTCAGGAATATTTACCAATGTGACTATTTTTAATCTGTTGAATCTGATCTGATCTCCTCACATTCTGTTCACAGGAAAGCAGAGTTGGAGAGAAAGAGACAAAAAGAGGAGGAAATCAGGAAAAAACAAGAGGCTGAAGACAAGAAAGCAGCTGTGAGTAGTAAATCACTTAACTTTTAAAATCCTAAACAGTTTTCTGTAAACTTACGCCTCAGTCCTGTAAGGATCTCAAGTTTATTGCGATAAATTGGTTATGAATTTAAAAAATAGCGGAAAATGTATTAATATTATTATACTGACTTCATCTTTAAGGATAAGTGTACAGATTGGCTATTTTATGTAACCACAAGACCATCTTGAGTGTAACTCTATTTTTACCTGTAGTTTAGTACTATTATTTTTACAAAAAATGTATAGCAAAATCACATCTTCAAAAAAAAAAAAAAGTTAAATACTACCACAAAACTTCGCGCAACGAGCGAAAGCACTGACGAAAAGCAAACACCAACATTTCCAGAAGTCAATTAAAGCTTCTCTTACTAAATGAAGAGTTTTTACTTTCTATACTTTCATTACTAAAGAAAGCGCTATTGAGCCACGCTTTACCGTGCTTTGGGATTAGAGGCAAGGCACACATTGTGGGATTAGAGGCAAGGCACACATTACCGGGCTTTGGGGCTTTAAAAGTTGAACAAAACATTTTCTATCCTTAGACTTGATTGTGATGGGTTGTACCATCAATTTGCAATAGGGCCAGCTTTTAAGGGTTAACGTTCAGATTACAACTATTTTAATTTATTGACATGGTTAAATAAAATTTCATTTTAGGAAGCACTCCAAAAACAACTCAATGAACAGGCCAAGGAGAATGCAGCCAGGTAAGAAATCAGGGTTCTTATTGTGTAAAATTGAAAAACAATCACTTTATAAACAGTTTTGCTAAAAGCTGAGAAAACTTGAGAATTCTTTCATTTATTGTATTTTGTTATAACAGGTGTCATACATGTCTTTATTTTATATCTGCAGACAAGCAGCTCTGAACCAAGAACACAGGGACAGAGAACTGGCCTTACGTCTGGCCATGGAGGATCAGAATGCTGTGGAGGACATCACCCTGCCACCACCATTGCCAAGGTAATAATTTTTATAATTTTTTTTTGTGTCCCTTAACCTTGTGGTCATAGGGGGTACTAATGTTTCCATTAGAGATTTCTCGGGGCTTGGTAGATTTGGTGGCGTCCATCTCCTCTCCAAGTCAGCGTAGGAGTTTACTAGCAATAGTCATTAATCAACATGTTTTATTGTGGCTTAACGTGTGCTAGATTCCACACACCCTTGCTTGTGAGGAGAGCGCACTATTGACTTCGCTATCCAGGCAATCATTGTTCCCTTTTATATAACCGTGTCACTACCATTGCCCAGGTAATCATTGTTCCCTTTTATATAACCGTGTCACCACCATTGCCCAGGTAATCATTATTCCCTTCTATCGCTTACTGGACACAGACTCAAAAACCAAAATTGAAACTAGTATTTGTTCATGCAGTTGCCCTGGTTGATCAGTCCTGGACTTCATGGACTACACTCTATTGCATCTACAAGAGTGGCAAAAGATTGGTTGATAATTACAATAACCCCAATAACTGTTTGAAAATAAATTTTAACAACGTTCCTGATTAATTTTACAATATTTTAAGTTGAACTTCCAACTTAAAATCAAAATTTACAATTCCAAAAAAAATCTTACATATCCATCTTCTGACAAACTTTATTAAATCATTAAACCTTGAAAAACTAGAGCATAGAAGAACCAAGAGTAAAGTAGTAGTAACACATAAAAACAATTAATTCTAATTTGGGTCTGGAATAGGTTGTAAGTAGAAACCAGGAAAAACCAACACTTTATCAACATTGAAATTTCTTTAAAAAATGCAGGACTAGACACAAACCATAGACAAGCGTAAGATGCAATAATCTTCTCTGAACAGATAAGATAAGAAAGATTTTGATAATACTTCTTTGCAGCTCTTCTACTCTCTCTAGCAAATTTATGTTTTATTCCGCTTCTCTAAAACTCAACAGTCCGAACTGGTTAACTCAAACTATCCAATTCCAACAGAACAAAATTTTCATTCACTAACTTAAACACATAACACTATATGAGCACTAAAATAAAAAACACAACATAATGTTATCCTTGACAGCTATCACATACATATCTATCTTTTTGGTACTAGCTCATAATTATTTTTTTTATATCACAGGGCTGCCTCAGTTGTACAAGCCAGACAGGCTGCCGCCATGAAAAAGTACGATCTGACCAAGTGGAAGTACGCTGAACTCAGAGATGCCATCAACACATCATGCGGTAAATAGATTGGCTTGTTAAAACTCTATCTAATTTCACAACTACCTTTGGTCGACTCAGTGTACTTTGAAGTTAAAGCTCTCAGATAACCTTTATGTTGAAAGCATAACGGAGTTAAAAACAAAAACTTTTTATCCCAGATTTGTTATCTTTATGAAATGTTGGTAAAAAAATATTTTTAATCCTTATAAACTTAAAATGTCTTATAAGGTTTTCTAAAAACCTATACCACAGTCCCATAAAGATTTCAAATAAATATTGCTATGAAAAGTGTTACGATTTTTTTTAAATTGCTGAAAATCTATTTATATTTTACTGACTTCATCTTTTAGGATAAGCTTGTAGAATGTTTATTTTTTGTATACAAAAGCCTATCTTGAGTTATTACTGTTTTTATCTGTAGTTTTTTTTTTTTTTGCAAAATCACATTGTCAAAAAAAAATATTAAAAACAACCATAAAACTTCGCAAAATGAGTGAAAGCACTAGTGGAAACTAAACATCGACTTTTCCAAAAGTACTTAAGAGAGCGCTATTGAGGCGTGCTGTACAGTGCTTCAGGATTAGAGGTGAGGCGCGCATTTGGAAGTTTAAAAATCTGATTTCTAGTTTTCATTTTTTTACATTTTATTTTAGACTTGGAGATGCTTGATGCTTGCCGCGAGGAATTCCACCGCCGCCTGAAGGTTTACCATGCCTGGAAGACGAAAAACAAGAAGAGGTCAGACAAAGGTGACCAACGGGCTCCCCATTCTGTTGAGGCCAGTGGTAGGTGAAACATAATGTTTTAACATATTTTATATAATACATGATTGATAAATATGTATTACATGCAGGCTTACTTTATCACTTAAAATTGAAACTCCCACCATAGTTTCAACCAGGAAAAGTCAGTGTAACATAAATCAACTTTATTCATAATGAATATATTACACCTAGGTAATAATACACATCTGGTGTCGTAAACAAAAAGCCTTTTGGTCAGAATTTTACTAAATCATCTACCCACACAAAATGGCAAACTCTCTCTCTCTATCTCTCTCTCTCTCTCTCTCGCTCTCTCTCTCTCTCTCCCCCCCCCTCTCTCTCTCTCTCCCCCTCTCTCTGTCATTCCATTAACATGTAATTTGAATCTGTTATATTTCTAAAGTGTAAAGAACTTATGAGTTTATACATTTTAATTCTGAACTTGTTTACTTGCTTAATGTATAAACAAATTTTAAAAAATTAAATATTTTCTAATAAGTATTTCAAATCTTGTATGGTCACCTTTAAATGTGGCATTTTTGTAGGTCTGTAAAATATAAATTAGGTCTCATTTTTAAACATTTTAAAAATCTAATTAAATCATTTAATATAGTAAGAGAAATGGCATTTGCTCACTTGATGAAAAACAGAATTGCCAGGTACAAAATAAATTTTTACTAAAATAATCACCTAAATGAAATTTATGATTTAAAAAAAGATAGATCATAATGTTACGTATATAAAGCAACAGCATCTGTACATACAAAATATTTAATTAAAACACAAAATAGGCTTAGAAAAATGCATAGATAACATGAAGAACATGTTTTAAATTATTATATTAAACTCTGAAGTCTTGAATAACTTGAGCTTTAACTGTATTTGTGCTCATTACATATTTTCATAAGTTTATGTTTGGTATATTTCAAGTATTCACAAATGGTTTTTTAAAATTAAAAAAAACAAAAATCTAACTATATAATTCCCTAAAGCAAGTATGTATTAAGCATGACGAGTGTCCCTCGCTGGAGTCAACCAATCATTTATAGTTTGGCAAGCGGAACTGGGGGAGAGAGGGACAACAATGGCTCTTGTGTTCATTGGCCTTGTTCATCACAGAATAATATGTGATTTCTAGTGTAGTGGTTATCACGTCCGCCTTACACGCAGACTGTCCTGGGTTCAAACCCCAGCGAAAACATTTTAAAACATTTTATTCTTAAAATGTGTGTTTGTACCTGTTCTTTTCCTCCTTTTTGAGAACATGGCTGACCCTCGCTAGGGTCGGTCAATCACAGTTTATGGTTGGCAAGCTAGGGTGTTGAAGGGTGGTGGGCAGGTAGTTAACCGCAGTGTTTGCTCTCGTTGTTTTGATTTCTTCATGCTGCAGTCTGTGTCCGTTCTTTCCCCCCTTTCTTTTCAATACCCTTGAGCAGGTCTGCGGCGTTGCTACATTGTTGGTCATATCTAGTTTTCAAATAATGTATTAGGAATGTTATTTGTATTACATCTATATGTAGACAACAATTTCTACTTAAAAGTGGGTCACTTGTAATCAGTGCTTTTTTTCAGTTGGAACTCATGGGAACTGAGTTCCCAAACCTTTTTGGCCAGATTCGTGTATAGTTATATAAATAGTAGGCATTTTACTTACTGTCAGTCTTTTTTACAGTGGGACTCACGGGAACGACGTAAATTACAGTTTAAAAATAAACAAACCAAATGGCAAACGCTGTTATTCTACTAATATGATATCTATGGACCATAGATATCATATTAGTTATTATAAGTAGAATAAGAATAACAACGTTTGCCACTTGGCGTGGCCTATTTCTATTTCCGGAGGGGCTGATGTTAGTACAATGGATATCTTTAAATATCTGTACAATAAAATTTGTGTTCAGTGGAAAATTCAATTATAGACTATTATAGTATTTTCTGACATAAGTTAAAAAAGGATGTGAAATGAGTTCCCAAACATTTTTTGTTAGAAAAAAAGCACTGCTTATAATAGAAATTTAAAGCAAGGAAACACAAATATTCAAGTGCTGTGTGAACTGCATTAATCAAACTGTGCATTGAATTCGGTTATCACAGTTCTACTTATTTTGATCATCTTAAGGTGAAAAAGCTCCAGCAGCTCCAATCAGAGGAAGTGCCCCAGGCAATGCCGAGCAGCGCTATTTTAGGATTCCATTTGCCCGTCCTGCAGACGAGTACCGTGAGGAGACCAAGCACGGTATGTGGTACGCTCATTTTGATGGTCAGTGGATTGCCAGGCAGATGGAGATCTACCCTGACAAGACGCCTATTCTTATGCTTGCAGGTAAGCTAGAATAATTTTAACATGACGTTTATTGATATTGTTTGGGATTTTCTCCTGTTGTGAAACAGTTTTGTTAAATCTATACAAAGGTACCCAATTTGAGGCCTGCAGCCTAGAGGGTCTGAAAGATATCAAGCATTTGTTGGATTTCAGAGTTTGTAAACAATAAACGCACTTTGCCCTTGCATAAATTTTGAACTCTTACAAAGATGAGATTAAAATTTGAAATGGAATTATTTGATTGTCTTCCTAGGTGTAGATGATCTCCAGATGTGTGAGCTCTCTATTGAAGAAACTGGACTCACCCAGAAGAAAGGGGCAGAGATTCTGGAAAATGAATTCGAAGAGGAATGGAACAAGCATGGGGGTCAAAATGTGCTCAAGGCTAATGCCAAGAAGTTGTCTTCAAAGTTCTTACAGAAGAAACTGGGTATAGCCAAGTAGCTATAGTTGGGAGTAGTTGACTGGGTCGTCTCAACACTTTTCTCTGTGACAGTGTGTATCCAATTGTAAATCTGTTGTTTTTTTTTGGTTTGTTTCAGGCTGTATGGCAAACACCAGTTGTTTGCTATTGACAGCAGTAACTTAGTTGTTGATTTTAATACATAAGAAAATATGTCCAATGAAAATTTCCAGTATATTATTATACTGTTTAAAAATTGTGGAAATTTTAATTTATTCTCATGACAAAGTGTGATTAGCGGCGATAAACCACAAATATTATTTATTTTCAGATTATGTTCATTAATTACTTTAAAAAAATTATTAAACATTTTGTGATATGATTATTTGCAACACCCTGAAAAGATGTTGACAATCACATGTACTTAGAATCTAGGAAAGATGACTTTTATTTTTACCATAAGTAAAACAAATAGTAGATGATTTGTACGCTTTTTTCCTATAATTGTCCACACCACTCTCCTTTAAAAAGTAATCTTAATATATGTTAGTATCATCATCCTACTTAGAAATGGAATTAAAAGTGGTGTAACGGTTGGTTACTTCAAGGAATCATTTTAAAGTAAAAATACCCACCCTGACAACATCTTATCTGTTACAGACGCTCCTATACAGAAGATTATTGCTTTTTTTTCTCACATGCTTTTTGCTTAAAAATTAAATATCTGTTAGTGTTTACAAGACATTTTAAACTTTGAGATGAATAATGATGGTTGTCATATTGTGTATAAACCACAATCTCTCAATGTGTTTGACTGCGTGGGCCATGTATGTGCCTTTAGATTGACTAGTGATAACAACACATTTTGGTGGGCCATGTATGTGCCTTTAGATTGACTAGTGATAAACAACACATTTTGGTGGGCCATGTATGTGCCTTTAGATTGACTAGTGATAACGACACATTTTGGTGGGCCATGTATGTGCCTTTAGATTGACTAGTGATAACAACAAATTTTGGAGAGCGATTGAAATCCCTTCATTTTCATATATTAAAAAAATATTTATATTTTGGTTGGGATATGAGATGATCTTGATGTGTTCACAGATTTTGTTAAAAAAGGCTTGCTTTAAAAAAAAAACATACCTCCACTTAGTATTTTCAGTTATTTCTTAAGACAAAACTACATTGTCCACAATGGGCATAACTGAAAATGCTTGGACATAATTTTTCTAAAACTTAGAAAACGTTTTCAACTTTTAAAAATATAACAGTTATCTGTTTTTATTGCTAAATTCTTCTCCAGGTTAAATGTTTTGCTGCCATTAAAAAAAACTAATTCTAATGAGCTTGCTTTTGTCAATGTTAAATTAGTTCGGCATGGTGATGTTTTAAGATTAATTTACTATTAGTTTTGTAGTGATGTAAATGTTGATGAACTGAGGTCCTCTTCAGTTTATTCAATGTCACTCATGTACAATGTTTTTTTACCGGTTAAATGTGTTTGATGAAAGTTATAGGTTAAGACTAAAATTGCAATGGAGAAAAAAAAGACTTCTAATTTGCATAGTAGAACTGTCTCTGTGTGACCTTACAGAACAACTTGTGACATTTGGAATACTTTTATTTTACCTTTTGATAATAATTAGTTATATTTTATATTTTTAAAAAAATGTTCTAAATTGGCTAGCCATTAAGTAAGTGTCGTTTATTTTTAAAACAAATTTTTTTTAATGTTTGGGACCAGCCACTGCACAAGAAATATCTTATACAATAAATTATTCAATAAATATATGTTTACACTGTGGATTCTTTTGTTGGTTTATGCTGGTAGTGTTTCAACAACTGCTGTGTTCACTCAGCTCCATGTTAATATTTTTAAATACACTTATGCTTTTAGGTGCAAATTACAGAGCCAGCGTGTAAAGCTTAGAGATTTATGGTTGTCTGTAGCTATATATGCAATTTGAAATTGTCTTTTTTTTGTTTGCCTAAATTTGTGATGTGCTAGCCCTGATTTCCATTTTTAAATTTGTTAATTTAGGAGCCTGCTTTAGAAAATGTTCCCTTAGAGAAGTAGTTAATACATTTAAAATGTATTTTAAATAGGTTTGGATTAATAAATCGTATCAATTTATACAAACATTCCAACTGGTCCCGATGTGTATCCATGGGGTCTTGTTTTACTGCCTTTCAAGTCTCATAGATTTGGTGTAATTCTAATTTGAATAAATTCATATTGACTGTTTTTGTGTGATCGCTACATATTTCATGTTACCAATTGAAACTTTTTTTTTTAAGCTGTGTACTGGACTCTCAAATGATTGGTTAAAAATTTGGTGGCCTATGGCTGGCATATTCTATTTGAAAAAAGGTTTACATTTACAAGTAGCATCAGTAGCATGGCATCTCATGGGTTAATGAAGGTTCTCAATGCTTTCCGGAAGACAGGGATTCAACAAGGGACTTTCAAGTTATAATTAATACCGTTTAAAAATCATAAATGGGAATAGAATGAGACATTCCTGCTAAACAACCAACATTCATTCACTAAAATTTAATTTATAATTTTTTAATGAATCACTCAAAAAAATGCATATTTTAAATGGAATTTTATTTTGAATAGACTTTTACAATACCACCTCATATGTGATATCGTTTGAAATTGCATGTAATGTCTTTATATTAAATGCTTTTTAAGATAATTTTCTAAACAAACAATATATTGCCTATGAGATTCTTGGCATCCAGGTCTTTTATATATTGTACCATTGTTGTAGTACACATTCCAAATTGTGAAAATTAAACATTTGTGAATTCTATTATTGTCTTCGTTTTATTATTTATTGTGTTCTAGGAACAAATCTATTTTGATTGAAGAACTCTAGCCCACGGCAAAAATGTTTTAAAAAACAAGCATATATTGGTACCTCGAGATACAAAATTAATCCCTTCTAATTTTTAGTATGTCAAACTAAGTTTTATACATGTAAAATGTTTAATCCTTCCCAACAGAAATCACACTAAAGATTGAAAATATCATGGAAAACCAGATAAAATCAAAGAAGGATTCTTCAATCCTTAAAAGTAATTTTAAATAATAAATAAATGAACAAAAAATCTGTACACAAATAAGAATCCTCATCTTTTAAGTGAGACAAGTGGGGGGGGGGGGGGGGAGAGGGAACAAAGGATGGCAGAAAACATGAAACAATTAACTTAATGAAAATAATAAATGATGTAAAAACTTTGAATGAATCAATGCTAAATAAAAACTTTGAATGAATCAATGCTAAATAAAAACTTACATTTAGTATAACTCTACACTAAACATACGTAACATAACACTTAAACTTGGGTCATTTTTTTTTTAAAAATAAAAACCTTTTTATTTTGGCTTTCTAAATTTCTGCTGCACCTTTCATTTCCTTCTTACTAATTGTTTCTTAGTAAAATATTGATCCAATGAAGCTTTTTACAATGTTTATGAAATAAGTCAGACAAATTTCATTCAACTGTGCAACAACAGGACTTGTTTGAACCTTTTCGGGGTGTTTCTTTCTACTAAACTGACCAATAGGAGAGCAAACTGTTGGTGCTGAGTAGAGTGTTTTTTTTAATCTTGGAATTTTTTTCTTATCTTGGAACAAAATATTCTTCGAGTGCTCTTTCATATCTTGGATTTTTTTGTAACATGAAGCAATTGTATCTCAAGGTACCACTGTATTTTCAACTACCAACTTCCCTTTCCTAATAATAACATGACAAAGAAAATATCTCAGCATTAAAAAAACCTATTAAAATAACATTTTGTTGGAACACAGTTGGTGCACCACTTTCAAATAATGCAGAGCCCAAGGGCTAATACTTGATTTCATGTCTTTTATGATAGGAAAATGTAACATTCAAAATTTCTTACTGAGATTTAATAATGCTGCTTCAAGCCCAAATGTGCTTAGTGAAAGAAGTTCTCATCACGTTGTCGATGAAAGAAGAAAACTGGTGATGGAATGTCAATATCCAGACATTCAACATATAATCATTTATACCAATTAAGTATTTCTTAATAAAACATGTTTTTAAAAGAAAAAATTAATTCCGACAAAATGATGACCTCTTTGATTTAAAAAAAGTAAGTTTTACTGGCAGACCATTCTCCATACAGATCAGCAATACCCATCCACACCCAAATATGATTTAACTGGCAGACAAGTTCTCTATGCAGACAGCTATGCCCATCCCTCCCCCGATACACAAAGCAGCCACACCCTTCTGTTTATTGTGAGCTTTGAGTGCATAGATCAGCGTGGTCAAAACTCTGGCACCTGATGCTCCAATAGGATGACCAAGGGCTATGGCACCTCCATTGACATTGACCTATAAATGGGAAAATACATGTAAGGGCAATCTCAGGTACGGCAGTAAAAGATAATTATATGACTACTTAAGCAATAAAATTTATATGGCCATTAGAATGGCATGGGAAAATCAAACACAATTTATTCCATGAGGTTTACCAGCTACATTCTCTATATACTGGCACCAATGTTCCATTTAAGCTGCGTAGCAACGCAGCTATTTTGAATTACTGCTCAGTAAGTTTGTTAAAATATTGCACAAAAATTGGATGCTGTGCAACTTTGCACATGAGTTTTTGTGCTTTGCACGCTGACCCACGAACCTTAGAGGGAACATTGCCTGGTACATGTTGTAACTAGCAGATGAGATACATTCTTTTGGACTACTCAATTAAAATTACTGGGAGCACTGTATTCAGGTTTTAGAAATAAGAGTTACACTATACAAACAGGGTAAAATCTAAAGAAAAACCACACAAAAGAACATTTCTGACACATTAAAATAGGATTGGTAATTTGGATCCACCCATACTATTGGCTCAATGAGAAGAATGTTTCATGGTTACTGAAAAGAATAGTTATTTATAAGATGGGGACAGGTGAGGTATCTTAATATTTTAATAGCTATAAAATATCACCACCACATTAATGATAGTTCATACCATCATTTACTTGCTCTTGAAAATAGCCTCACAAGATGTAAAATTAATAACTACAGCAGTATAATAGTTTGACTAATGATTAATTTATTAAATTCTAACTTTTTTACTGGTTCTGTGACATAGTTATTTAGTTCTTAATCTGAACCTCAGTTACTCAAAAAAAACAACCCATTAAACTTTTTTTGTTGAGCAGATTGACTTCTCTGCAACATTACATTTTGACATAAGTGCCATTAGTAATCTATTTTTCAACCAAATTGAGTACCAGCACTTCCCTTCTTCCAGTACAGTTTGCCGTAGTATAAGAATATAACTATGTTTAATGGTAATGTAATCAAATCAGGTTCCAGAACCTATTACCACCTATGTTAGCATTAAGACCACATCCCAAAATTCCTCCATATCAATATCAATTTTTATCTATCAAATTGAGGATGACAGGGAACATTTTTAAAAAAATTAAATACAGCGCTGTATATACAAATAAATAAAAGTCATTTATCTACTTTGAGAATTGATCTTTTATAGACTAGCAATGACAGTGGACAGTTTGAGTATAACGTATAAAATGGCTATTAGTATAGCATGTCTAAACGTGGTGAATTAATATTGGGAGTTCCTGGATTAAGAGAGGGATGTTAAAAAAATCAGTACACACCTTGGCTGGGTCACAACCCAGGTCTTTTACAACTGCTAAAGACTGTGCTGCAAATGCTTCATTGAGTTCAAACAGATCCACATCTTCCAACTGCCAGCCAGCTTTCTGAAGCTACAAAATGACAAAAGTTATACTTCCTTTGTGTGGATAGTTACATATCTTTGGATACTTTTATCTCTTCATTAATAAAAAATATTAATAAACTTAGCATCCAGTGCAAATAGATTATCTAAACAGTATCTCATTTTTTTCATCCTGTGAGTTCACTATGAATTTATACAAAAAAAAAGGGAAGAGTTATACTATAGATGACAAGACAAGAGCATGATAAAATTTGACCAAAAAGAAATCCAATACATGTAGATTTATACAAGCGTGGTAGCTAAACTCACAGCAGCTCTGGTGGCTGGAATGGGTCCTGTGCCCATGACAGACGGGTCCACGCCAGCTTGTGCCCAGGCAACTATTTTAGCCAAAGGTTTGAGACCTCGCCTGGTTGCCTCTGCTTGACTAGTCAGGACAATAGCTGCTGCACCATCATTTATTCCTAGTTTTAAAAAAAATAAAAGTTAGTACTTCAATTATAATCTAATGCACAGCCTAAAGAGTAATTTGTATAAGGCAATGTTGAAATTGTCCAAATAACTATGATAAAGTAAAATGAACAACTTTAAAATGTCAAAAAATAAAAAGGGAAATGTACAGCTTTTAATTGTTCCAAAAAGAAACACAATAGCCATAAATAACGTTGTGCTACTAGGTCAGCATGAACCAAATGAAGGTGTCATTCTGACAGCAAGTAAATGAAGGCATGTAAGCCGCTAGCGGATACCCACCTGAAGCATTTCCAGCTGTTACAGAACCCTCTTTAGCAAATGCTGGTCTTAACTTCTGAAGGCCTTCTAAAGTGCAACCTGCTCTTGGGAACTCATCAACTTTAACCTCCTTTGCACCTGAAGATAATATATGATCACAAATGTTCCTTTCAAAAACATTGAATGTTTTAACTTTAAAATTTTCAGTGGGTTCATTAGTGGACAGTCATAATTGTCATACTTTTACAATGAAAACATATGTGAGTGTTTGGGTTTACAAGATTAAAACACAGAAATGATTACATACAGCATATAATGCACAAAAAACTAAAAATAACCATTAAAAGGTAACAGCAACTACCATATATACTCATTTTAAAGCAGACTTTTTTTTGTGGGTCATAGGTGATTTCTGCATGTACATTGCATATGGGTGTTGCTATTGTAGATCATCAAGGTTCTTTTCTACATTCTACAAGACTCAACTGCTCTACCAGAAGCTATAAAATATTATTAAGCATCTGCACTTACCTTATTTATTAATTTTATTTATTTTTGCGAATGTTTTAATAAATTGTTTTATAAATTTTGTTTCCAATTTTAATGTACTCACTTTCACCCCTATTCACCAAAGAATGACCGATTTAGCTTGTACCCTTTTGTTTACTCTGTTCTTTTATTGTTTGGGGTCGCCTTACAAGTGGGACACTCAGTTCTTATGAACGAACAGGCTATAGATCTAGTATATATGGTAAAAATCAAGAGAATAGAGTAAGGAAGTGCTTTATGCACGAGGGGACAGTTTTTGTAGGACAGGATTTCCACTCATCTACGCATACTATACATATATAGCAAATTTTAATATCTAGTGCATAATTTGCAGGTTTCATAAGTGAAAGATTGCAAAGTTAAGACGTCTTGTGCTTCACTGAGACCTTGGTGTAAACATTCATGTAGACTGACTTTCACTCGTACAACTAATCTTCATCCAAATGTCAAGACACAACTACAGACAGATCCCTTACACTGCTTATGTTTGGCTATTGAATAAGCAGCATAAACAAAACACAAACAATGATTAAATAATAGTGGACAAGAAGAGTTAAAATCATACCTTCCCTTGACTGCACTGTGACAGGGACTATCTCCTGTTCAAAGCTCCCATTTTTCTGGGCCGCCTCACATTTGAGCTGGGAATTGAGGGCAAATTTGTTCTGTTCTTCTTTTGAAATATTCCACTGTGTGGCCACATTCTCAGCTGAATGAAGAAGTAAAGAAAGGGAATTCCTAACCCAATTAATTAAAAGAAATATTTAAAATATTTATGAGTATTTTTTTTATTTGGATAATTTACTATCACAATCAAATTCACTTGGTGAAATATAGAAGAAACTCTTAAATTTTAGTGAACAAAATGGGGGTGAGACTGCAATTGGGCTTGTAAATTAGTAGATGGAAAATAGATAAACAGATAAAACGCTGTTTTGTTACGCCCTGTCAGGCTAACTCATACCATGTTTACCTATTTTCTTAAATTTTAATATGAATTGTTATTCATTTCTAGCTTAAAATAACCTAAGAGAATACCTGTTATTCCCATAGCATAATTGTTGAAGGCGTCCGTGAGGCCATCTAACAACATGGTATCTGTAAGTGTGACATCTCCAAACTTTGTTCCACCTCTCATGTGTACACAGTGGGGGGCCTAAAATTGTAATACCAAGTCCTTAAAAAATATACAAATTCTAAGCAAGTCACCGCACAAAATGGCATTTATAAAAACCACTGCTCACTAGGGCTTAAAAGTATAAATATTTTTTATTAAATACCTGGAGCTTTAACATTTAAAAGGACAAAGCGCTGTAATGCGCGCCTAGACTCTATTACCAAAGCGCGCCTTTAAAGAACTCTCTTTAGAAACGAAATTACAGAAAGTGAAAACACTTCAGTATGACAAAGAAGGTGTAAAAGGCTTCCGGCAATGACGGCCGTTTCCCTTGCTAGTGCAACCGTTCGATTCACAAAGTATTTTGGTAGTTTTTAGGTTGTTTTTTTTGAAGATGTGATTTTGCTACACTTTATTATAAAAAAAATAGTAATAAACCACAGGTAAAAATAGTTTTAAACTCAAGATGGTCTTGTGGTTACGTAAAATAACAATTCTAATCCTAAAAGATGAAGTAATTATGAAAATAATAACATAAATACATTTTCAGCAGTTTTTCAAATGTCATAGCTAGTTGATCGCAATACAGGAAATCCTTATGGGACTGAGGCGGAAGTTTAACAAAACCTTATGGGACTGTAAATGTTAATATAGACTACAGAAAACAGAAAATGATTCCAATTTATGATATTTAAAATGACCATAAAACAAAGAGATAAATATTGACAATTCATTAAATCTACTGTACTCATTTACCTTACTCATGCTCTCTTGGCCTCCCGTCACAACAATCGTAGAGTCGCCGGCTTGGATGGCTTGTGAGCCAAGTATTACAGATTTGAGTCCAGAGCCACACAGCATATTTACACCCCATGCTGGTACAGAATAAGGAATACCAGCTTTCACTGATGCTTGACGAGCAGGGTTCTGTCCCTGGCCTGTGTCACAGAGATTTAGAGTAGGAAATGCAAAGTATATAATGGAGAGTCACCCACTGAGAAATTTCTTATTCACATTATTATTTAGTAAGAAAGTAGATTTTACATATAGATCTATTTATTATGTATCTATATGTTATTTGAAAGAATCAACTTCAAAATACATTCCCCTGCACAGTTCTTCTGATGATTCCCTGTGGTGGATGAACACAGAAAGAAGTCTCTTATTGATTGTGCACTTATTTCTAATCAGTTGCACCAATGTTATGTTGCAGTATTGCAAAATCATCAAAAGAGTGTAAACAAACATTTAAGAAAATTTTGAAAACTTTTTATTTAAGCAAGATTTTGAATAACAGGCCATGATGGGCATGCTGGACTAGCATGGAGAGTTAGCGCCGCAGAAGAACGCCATCAACTAATCACTACCTCAAATAACATTTTGTTTTACAGATTCCTTTGGGAAGTACCGTCATGAATATAATGATTCTGATAATTCAAATTATTATTTGACATTTGCATTACCTCCTGTGAGAACTTGACCTAAGATAACCTCAGAAACGTCTTCTCCACTGATGCTAGCCCGCTTTAGTGCCTCTTTGATTACAATGCTCCCTAAATCATGTGCCGTAAAACCAGAAAGTGCCCCATTGAATGAACCTGAAAATTCAATTAATATTAATAGTAATCAGTATAGACTTCACTTATACATGGTTGATGTCAAAAAAGCGTTGCATTTTTATGTTATGTCCATTAATGAACTATATAGGCCTAAATGTAAACATTATTTTAGACATTGGCTAGTAGGTAAATGTATGGATCTTGACCAAAATTGATGGCCCATATTAAAAACTTATAGGGCAGTGGTCCCGAACCTCAGATGAGTCATTTGATAATATTACTGCTGCCCACTGTGTATGTGAGGGGGTGGGGGGCTGGATTAGATTGTTTATATTTTAGTTTTGATTTAATAAATTTAATTTAGACTATTTGTATTTAATCATGCCAACAAAATAAAATACAGTTGAATATAAAATGAAAAAACATTTTATTTCAAAGGAGCGCTAAATCTATGAGAACCCTGAGCTTGTTCCTCTGCAACAACACAGTGACTTCCCTTTTTTTTTAAAAGAAAAATCTCCACAATGCTTCTTGTATTTAAAATACTCTTTGTTAGGTATTTTCCTCTGGCAAAACATCTTAATTTTGTGTACAAGAGAAGGCATCTGGGCTCTGCGCTAAGGCCAGTTAGGGACTTGAGCTTTGAGGTCATCAATCAATAGGCTGTTAAATTCTTCGAAAATTTTCTTGTAGCCATCATTTCCCATAGATTCACTGCAACCTCATTATCCTAGCAGTTAAAGCAGACAGTCTTCCGCTGATAACAGCAGCTCCATTTGAACATATATCTTGATATATAACCATCCAGTGACTAATACATTTCTGTTCCTGTGGTTTTGTTTGGTAAAAGTAGTTCACATAACAAATCATCAAGCACATCTTCCTGCTAAGTTTATCACAGATGAACAAGTAGTCTTTCTTTGTTGTCAACATCTCTAGATTGCGTACCACTGTGATGCATTAATCCTTAATCATGTCTAAATATCTTCGGCTGTCTGCTCAATACTTTAAGTTACAAAGGCACATGTGTTATTTTCTAACTGCAGCCTCACCCAGAGGTTCACGGTAAATCTTACTTTAATTGGGGGCAAGATCAATTTTTCACCAATAGTGAATGGCTTTTTAACTTCGACCTCATAAATTTGCTTTTAAGCAACAAATATGGTGCTCTTATTGCATTTTCATTCATTGAACTGATGGCCTTTGGAAATTTTAGCGTCCCTTCATGTTTTTTTAGTTATTTCATGAGTACTCCAAGGATTTGTCTTTGAAAAATTTTCAAAATCCCAAGCAAAATTTAGCACAGGGGACATGATGGTCGAGTGACATGTATGCTTAGTTGGTGTACAGAGGTTGATGTGTTCAAATCGCCTGAAAGGAAGGGTTCCTGGGGCCAAAGGCGTCCACCCAACTCTGAGTGGGTACCTGAAACTAGTTAGGGTTAGGGAGACAAAGGGCAGCTGAGAATAGCCGGTCCCTCATACTCATAGCTGTAGCCTGTGAACACTGCCTCACTTGCCAATATATTCTTACCAGAACGTAGGACACCACAATTTTCTGTACAGAAGACAGAAAGATCAGCAGGAGCTCCTGTATATATTATATATGTAAGACAAGACGTATACAGTAAATAAAATGGAAGTACATGTAATTTATTTTTTTGGGGCGGCCCGAAATTTTTTAATGATCTGTGCAGGTCCACAAGTTGGTTGGGGACCTCTGCATTGAACTCTTACTTTTTCCTTCTTGGTCCAAGTCAAAATTATTTTTTCGTAAAAGTTTAGATTTAGATCTCTCTTACTCTTATCAATTATTGATCAATCACTTATACTTATACTTAACTTATCTATTACGGAGTGTCTACTGCTACGACAAAGTACAAAGTAACTGCAGACAACCCGGGGGGGGGGGGGATGTGGCTGGTGCTACGACACGACAATGTTGTAATGCTAGCAACATCCGACCGGGTCGTCTGCTGCTACGACAATTTTTGTCGTAGCGCTAGCCCATCCTATCTATTACACAACAAGCTTCTTATATAAAGAAGATTATTGCGTCCTACGCTTATCTATGGTTAGTCCTGTAACTATAATATTGAACAGTTAAATTTTAAAAAGCTGACCATCGCAGAAGATGGTCAGTTATTTACTAGGAACTATTAAACTGTTCAATTACTCTCGCTATAAAGTGAATATAGTAATTTAATTATTAGCAGCAATTTGCATCTCTATCATCTTTGATATATTATATTATAGAATTAGAATTATAGAGATATATTGAAGACATTGAATCATTGAAGATAAATGACATTATTATGTCTAAAATTAATTATATAATAATCATTTTCATAGTTTTTAAAAAATTATTTTTCAAATGTTAATTATTACCAATAGGTGTTCTTGCTGCAGATAAAATTACAACGTCAGACATCGTAAATGTAAACTGTTTAGTTTAAAAAATTAAAACAATATCCAGTGTTCAAATTGCCGAAGTTTGCTAAGTATCTTGAGTATTGTATCAGAAGTGAATGAAATGTGTGAATGGATTGGTTGAAATTTTGTGACATGATACATATTTGCCATGCGCAGTGAACCTTGTATGACATCTGACCCCTTTGAGTCCTTAATTAGCTGTAATGTAAGAGAATTAAGGGCAATATAAAGGAAAAAAGAAATATAGTTATTAATGCTATAAATCTTTAATAACTTAAAATTTAAGTACAAAATATGTACCTTCTTTTCTATATCTATTCATAAGAAGAGAAGTTTATTTTTTTTAAAAAAGAAGCTATTCACCTACAACGCAGGCGCCCTCAACAATTCTTTGACATACTGACCTATTTTTGTTATTTTAAACTTCAGTTTCAGAAGATCTTAAAGCTCCTATTGTTGAGGGGAAACCGAAAGAAGAACGAAAATCCATTAATTATGTTGGTTAGGAGAAGAATCGATCATGAGCCGCGAAGAGAGCGACATCTGATGGTAAGAATATTCAAGTTTTGATGCGGATGATGATATTTCACAAAAGTGTAAAATTGATATAATTACTTCTCATCCTGAGGCTCTGAAGCGCATCACACACATCTCGCTGGTCGAGGGTAAGTAAAGATTATTATTATTATTATTATTATTGGTATTATTTATATTTTTAATGTTAAAGGCCCTTAATTTAAATAAACGTTTTCGTGTGATTTCTTTTTTTAAAAATAATACTAAAGCTCGATTGTACACTTACTTCTTACTCTGTTCGGTATTTCTTTGTGAAGTTACAAAAAAAAAATAATAATAATAATAATAATAATTTATTATGACGATTATAACCCAGGGTTTTTCTTTTTATTAAAAAAAAAAATGTTTATTTTCAATAAACCTTGCCAGAAGTCAATTACACATTTAAAAAATACGCATTGTTTATCCCCCAGTCCTACGGTTGGCATGCCAATGCGGAAAAAAAAATCAGAAATTATGATAATGCAGCTTTAAAGTTTTTTTAAAGAATGAATTCTGAAAAAAGAAAAGAAAAAATTTCCCGATTATTTAATACATTTTACTGTGGAAGTTTTTATTTCAAACAAGGGTTATTTTAATTTAACACACACAAAGAAAAAATGACCAGCCATAAAATATATCCAATCTGAAGGCTGAAGGCAGATCAGCTCGCCCACGCGTGGGAAACAAATGACTCTGACATTGAGTTTGAGCCATTGAGTACTCAATTTACACGCATTTTTAACAAAATTCAATTCCATAACTAACGGATATTTTGCAGGAAACTTTTAAAAAAAAATGAATAAGTATTTTATAGACCGAAATTATCACCCCACCCCATTAAAAAAAAAATAATAATAATTTTCCAAACTATCAAATTCAAAGTTACTGTCTTGTTTTTAAATTTGTTTGATACTATCCTTTCTCTGCTAGTTAGGATCAAAATATTTTAATGTATTCTTTGGTGACTTTGCACCAGCCGCCTATTTAACACTCACTTAAACATTTGACCCTTTGGTCTTTGCCGTGGTACAGAGGTCTTCAACGAGGAGCGCTTGATAGCATCCAGAATCCAATTAATTTTGTTGTGGTCAGGATCACACGATGGCTTACTGCTCGACTGGGCAGGGAGAAGCTACCAACGCATGTTTGTTACTGTTCATGGTAAAGCTATGATGGTGTCAAAGGTTAAAGAACTTAGGATAATCGACAATACTGAAAACAGATCTTTATTCAGGAAATAGATTGTCCCTTATGAATTTTTAATTAATTTAAAAAGACAAAAGATTTCACAATCTCTTTTTAAAAAATCGTGACTTTTCTTCTTTTTAAATTAAAAGTGTTCCGGTGGTGGGGTAATTCGTTGGTTGTCCAAGCAAAAGGCAAAGACATACTTACAATTATAAGTGTGTAATTTTTTAATCTACGGAGTATGTTTATAAGAAATCTTTTGGGAAAGCTCCCGATGGATTTATTCATTAAAAGAATCAAAATATGTCATAGAGCATTAACAAGCAAGACATGAGCAGAAAAGTGCGTTAATTGAGCAGTAACAAAGTAAACACGGACGGGCCATAGCTTCCTGTTCATGGGCAGGCTAGATCTTTTTGTTCATTGGCAGACTAGATTTTTATGTTTATTCGCAGGAAAAAATTTCCTGATCTTTATGTTTACAGGCAAACCAAAGCTTCAGGTTAATGAGTATGAGTAGACTTGATCTTTTCTTTATGTTGATTGGCAGATCATAGCTTCCTGATCACAGACAGACAATATCTTTATGCTTAAAGGCAGACAATAGCTTCCTGTCTACGGGCAGACTAGATCTTTATGTTCATTTGCATACCATAGCTTCCTGTTCACGGGCATATTAGATCTTTAAGATCATTGGTAGATCTAGCCAAAGGCATCAGGCGACTATTCTTTAGGTCATGGACTTGAATGGAACAAAATACACGTAGTACGTATTACATTATATTCAGAACCATTTACAATTCAATCATCGCTGTTTATTCTTTAGGTATCTAACGCCTCACACTTAGTATATAAGAGCAATTTAATCAGTTATGTCTAATTCTAGCATACTTCAGTTTCATCCCTACAAATGTGTACGTATATTCACCACCCGACACGTTGTAGAGACATTTTCTTATTTAAACCTAATTTTGACATCGAAGGATTCAATGTGTCGGGATAAGGAGAGTTATAATCTTATAATTTTCTTTGTTGTGATTCCGTGTTGTTTCTACTCACTAGAGCCGTCGCCTTTGATCGTTCACTGCTACAAAGCCCACTCATTTAGCCTCCTATTGTTTGCATGATAACTTGATCTACTCAGGACCAAAGCCCTGACGTCACCGCGCGTGCACAGATTGTGTCCCTGGCGGCTTTACCAGTTTGTTTACAGATTGCCACGATTATCTGGAATCGATAAGGTTATACGTTTATTTGGTCGAACGGGATCAGATGGATATAACAATTTTAATACCGATGTTATTGTGAATTTCATATCTTTTTTTCTAAAGTAGTGGTCAGTATGGTCCGAATATTATTTTTGGGATGCTCTGTCACTTATGGTGAATCCTTTGGATGGTTAACTATGGTGGATCAATGTGCATGGGCGTTGCTAGGAATTTTTCCAGGGGGGAGGGCAAAATAATCACGTTTTTTTAAATTTAATGGAAAGTCCGAAAATGACGTCACGCACCTATGGGGAGGGGGTCCCCAACTTTGTGACGCGTGACAAGGGGGTGGGATTTTAAGAATTGTGACGTCACGTCAAAACACGTTACTCTAAGCCAGGGGTCTCCAGACTTTTCTGCCGGAGGGCCGCATTAACTGTCAAACAGCAGTTTGGGGGCCGACTACACACAGTTTTGTGGTAAACTACAGGTAAAATAGTCTCTTTTTTTAGATTAAAAGGTCTCAGGGGGACGCATGAAAGGGCCTTGCGGGCCGTAGTTTGGAGACCCCTGCTCTAAGCCAAAGCTCTACTTAAACACTCGATCTCTTACTATTTATTACGTTTTGCACGGATTACCGCATGTTGCGATATTGGAGTGTAGCCTTACACTAAATACATACAAAAATAACAATAAAGTATTTTCAAACATGCTCATTTTCAAATAGACAATACCACCTTAAGGTGGGTTGTCACAGTTTTTAGACGTCATATTGTGGGGGAGGGGGGGTCCTAAGTTTTTGTAACGAAGTGTGACAAAGGGGAGGGGATGGGTTAAAATTCGGCAAAAATCACGTGACGTCAATTATGGACTGCCCCTAACTGACAATGCTATACAGGTTTAATTTTCAATTAAATTTGAGTTAAGTGTAACAAGTGCCGCAACAATTCTTAGAATAGCTAAAATATAATATATATATTAATGCATTTAATAAATTTTTAAAAAAAACTTAAGTTCTCACGAAAAAATTAACTGTTGCTGTGAAATAATATGCGTATAGAAACTGCAGGATTGCCACAGATGGATAGAAAATTATTTACAGTCTTAAAAAAAACAAAAAAAAAACACACGAAAAGTAGTGCAATCGCGGATTTCCGGAATGCCGTTATTCGACGATTTTGGGGCGTGTGCAGTATCTGATTCGTGATTGTTGGACCCCTGATAAAATGTATGAGTTGACAGTGAGAGAAACAGAGTGAGAGAAACAGAGATTTTAATTTTTAGATATGCATGGTTATCAAACTATTCACCGTGGCTTTTATAATCGCAAATGTTAAAAGGTGCTTTTGGTAATTATTGTGTGTTGTTTCCGCAAAAAGGACATCGAGGAATTCAGTTGGCATTTGTCAACAAACCATGCACAAAATATAAAGATTTTAACGAGATCCACGTAGCTACATGCAAAGCACATGACACAAAGGCTCTCATGAAGATGCAACTGCAAGCAATTTTGTTGCATTATTAAAAGCCAAAGCAGTTTCTTTATATTGGCAGTTGGACTCATTTAAAAGAAAAATTCAAGAAAATCGCAACAAACTGTGTCCCATCATTTCTACAATCCTATTTTGTGACATGCATGATTTAGCACTTCGTGGAAAAGAATTAAGTTCTGTTAATTTTTATGACCATATAGAGTTTCGTGCAATCTGGAGATGAAGTTCTTGGTAATCATTTGTCAGATGTTTCTTGTAGTGCAAGTATATCTCGGCAACCATGCAAATCACTATAATCGAAATTTGTGGGTCTCTCTATACAGCGTGAAAACATTGTTCGTGAAGGAAATAGTTCAATTGCATTTTCTATACTTGCCGACGAGAGAAATGTCATTTCAGGCATTGAGTAGATGTAACTTGATGTTAGAATTGTCAAAGAACAAAATCGGAAAATGATGTTCATAGAAAAAATTCCTGGGATATGTTACAATTGTCGATGGAACAGCTGAAGGTTTAGTCAACACCATCATTAAAATTCATTAGAATTTGGATTAGAGATGACAAAGCTTGTTGGTTAAGGATACTGCGGTTGTTCTAAAATGGAAGGTAAAGAAGGAGGAATCAAAGCAATAATGAGAAAAATACACAAAAGCAGCATTTGTACATTGCAGTTCACATAAACCATAATCTTGTCATGAACGATTTAAATAATGTGAATGCTATACGAAACACAATAGGAACAATTAAATCAATTATATTGTTTTCTGAGAAAGTAATCAGCAAAAACAACTTAATCAAAATGTTCGTTTGCTATGTGAAACTACAAGGACACACAAATATAAATTCTAATGTATTTTTGCTAAAAATGTAACAGAAATTTAATTTACAAAATCAATAATGTAATCAGTTATACTTGCATATCTAATTTTTTTGTTTGTTTGATATGTGTACACTGTCTTCAATGTAATTAACTTGCAGGGAATTTAGTTCAGTTTTATTGTAACAAATGTATGACATTTTTCTCAAATGTAGGGGACAAATGCCCCCCTACCTACGCCCATGTCAATGTGATGGTCAGTCATGGTGAATCAAAGTAATGATCAGTCGTATTAGATCCATGTAATGGTCAGTCATATTTGATCCATGTAATTGTCAGGCAATTAGGATCCATGTGATGGATGGTCAGTCATATTGTATCCATCTGATACCCAGTAATGGGGGATCCATGCTATAGGGCAGTAATGGCGAACCTTTTTGGGGCCGCCTACCCAAAATTCAATTAAAACCTACTTTAATTATGCAGCAAAGTGCCAACACTAAGTGCCAGCACAGTGGTTTGATTAAGGAAGTAATATTTTAGTCGCGTGCCGGCTGATGAGGCCCTGCGTGCCGTCTGTGGCACGCGTGGCATAGTTTTGTCATTACTGCTATAGGGTTTGTCATTATTAACCGGAAGTTTATTAATAGACTATTTATAACTCGGTCAATGCCGGTGTTGCCGAGAGGACAGCTAGTTAATTATTTTTTTTATTTTTTTTTTACAGTGAATGAGCTCATTGAAATTGACTAAAACTTATTCAAAATCTTAATTTTTTAAAGAATTTTAAATAAAAAATATAAAGTTATATCATGTGATATATTATATTATGCGATATAGAACGTCCTTGTGAGTTTGAGTAAATGTATCAAGTATCAGTCATCAGTATCAGTGACTAAATCTAAATCTTTCGCTTGTTCGTCCGTGCATTCATGATTCATACTAATACTATTTACTATTAATTCTATTCATGTAATTATAATTTAAATCATAATCTTAGTATTAGTTTATAACCAATAAATACTAAGGCATATATTTTTATATGGACCAATGAAAACAATGAATGTTAAAATAATTATGTCTTGACTACAATTACTTTTACTTTTACGATAGGATTAGTGTTTAGGACTATCGAACGACCGCTTACACTCATTTTTTAAAATGTTTAGGCTTAATTCCGTTAGTTTTAAGTATTCTGCATTTTAATAATAAGTTTCTATGTCTAAGAATCATTTTTAAGACAAAAAATACGCTTACAAATATTGTTTTTAGTGAGATCAAAACACACTGTTTATAAGTCATGGGTATCTCTGAAAGGTTTGACCTGAATCTAAAAATAGCCCAAAGACCGAATGGGTTATGACGTTTACCAGTCCTAGAATTGACAAGCCCTATTTTAAAACCCGTGATAATAGCTAAATCCACTCGTGGAACTTTGAAGAGATTTAAAAAAGGCTGATAATACAAATGCTATGTAAACCATAAAGATGATCACTCGTCACGCTTATAAGCAATTCTCCAATAATGATCTGACAGCATTGACTGCTGGCCATTCCTTTTGTCATCCTGTACTCTCATCTGCTCGCCATTACTTTTGTCATCATGTACTCTCATCTGCTCGCCATTACTTTTGAACATGAACAAACATTGCATACAACGTCACCCCCCCCCCTCCATTTCATACCCCATTTAACGTTTAATTTAAACAAACACGCAATCACATCGGTATACCCAGCCCATGTTTTCACGGTAAATACTTCATTGAGTTTGACCGCAAACTGTTTGGACGAGATTAACTACAGTGATGGTAGAACTAAATTACTTCACGAGCCATTTCGATCACTTGTCAGCTCTCCCCAAGGAGGGTGTCATTACCTGTCATTTGTAAAATAAACAGCCGACTGAGAATAACATCGGCAGACAATTCTCAAATCTAAACAATAGACAATTTACTTTCACGGAACTACAATATAATTCATTACTTGCTTCAAGTGTGTTGATACAAAGAAAGCAAGAGTAAACACACATACACCTTCTCAATCTTCCCGTCTTGAATTCGGACCTGGCATGGGCTGCCCGAGGAAAACCAACACTCTCTCATCATCTAAAACTCTAATAAAAAGTAATACTAGACATGAACCATGAATAAGCGTAGGACGCAATATTATTCTATTTAGAAGGAGCGTCTCATCAGTGCTTTTTTCAGTAGGAAATCATGGGAACTAAGTTCCCATACCCTTTTTGGCCAGATTCGTGTATATTTATATAAATAGTCGGCATTTTACTTACTGTCAGTCCTTTTTACAGTGGGGACTCACGGGAACGACGTAAATTACAGTTTACAAATAAACAAACCAAGTGGCAAACGCTGCTATTCTACTAATATGATATCTATGGACCATAGATATCATATTATTTATTATTAGTAGAATAAGAATAACAGCGTTTCTGACATAAGTTAAAATACAGGTGTGAAATGAGTTCCCAAACATTTTTCGCTGGAAAAAAAGCACTGAGCGTCTGTAACACACAAGATAAAGCAAGAACAGAACCAGAAGTGTATAAGTTCTCAGGTTGATCAGCATGATTTTATGGTCACGCTACCAATGGTTGAGGAAGTGCAGAAGATGGTGAGATAGAATTATTGTTGTACAATGGACGCGATCCTTTGACGGCGTAGAGACGACATTTTTTCCGTGTGGAGAGGGGCAAATACTTTGTTTGACCCCCCCGGGGACAGCAAGCCAATGTTACGTCAGTGCATGCATGTCGTCATTTTAAGTGTCCACCCCCAACCCCTTCATTTGAAACTGCTATTTTACTGGTGAGCCGTGGCTGACACACTTTGAACGTCTCCTGAGCTGGTAAACAATGGCTGACACACTTTGAACGTCTCCTGAGCTGGTAAACAATGGCTGACACACTTTGAACGTCTCATGTGCTGGTAAACAATGGCTGACACACTTTGAACGTCTCATGTGCTGGTGTTGTTCGTCCGTTGAATCGACGAGGACCACTATAGTCATTTGAGGGTTGCTGAAACAGGTTTTGCCTATGTGCTGGTAAACAGTGGCTGAGACTCTTTGAACGTCTCCTGTGCCGGTGAGCAAAGCCTGGCACACTTTGAACCTCTCCTGTGCTGGTGAGCAAAGCCTGGCACACTTTAAACGTCTCCTGTGCTGGTGAGCAAAGCCTGGCACACCGTTCGTGTTCCAGCCCGTGTGCACCACCGGTTTTTTAATATATATATTTTTTTGGAACTGGATGGCTAAGTAAATCGATTTTCCTTTCTCCAATCCTCTGTTATTGATTGGCTGTGAGAGGACGTGTTGTGCCAGTAAGATGGCCTAGTGTTTTTATCCGTGTAGCTAGCTTCACGTCCTGGAAACCCTCGACGTTGACAAGGTTGCTAACCCGTAGAAACTAATATACCGCCAGTCCCATCCTTAAGCAGAGTACTAGTAGGAAAACAAAAACTTTTACCCATTGTTCATATTTGACTCAAAGAAACCGTTACGCTTCATAAAGATACAAAATTCATTATTTTAAAATATACGTTAATTAACATCTAATTTCATAAATGAGCTACAACATCAATTTATAGATGTAGACAACACACAATTTTACAGTTTCAAATTTTTGAAAATTGACACTCAACGCTGAAAATATTGTATTTGTTCCCCCAATACATTGACTTATACAGCACCCTAAAAAGCTCTTTGCTCTACACTCTACACTTTCATTATCCCCTCCCCCCGCCACACACACACATACACACTGGACTAGGGTTCAGTAGATTACATGTCAAACTGGATCAGTGGATAGGCTAATGGATAGGCTGAAAACCGTCTCTGAGTTTCGAGAAGACAAGAGCACATGGCTTCAGTGGAAATCCGCAGAACTAAAACCAACATCATCTTATGAGTTGAAGCAGATATTCATAGTGCTTCAGACAACATCTGCAATACTAAAAATTGGGATATCCAGTGCTAGAACTAACAAATCCGATTTTTAAAGATGTTGTCCATAGTGCTAAAGCTAACATCTGTGGTGCTAAAGCTAACGTCTGAGGTACTGAAGCTAACATCTATGGTGCTAAAGTTAACATATGTGGTGCTAAAGCTAACATCTATGGTGCTAAAGCTAACATCTATGGTGCTAAAGCTAACATCTATGGTGCTAAAGCTAACATCTATGGTGCTAAAGTTAACATCTATGGTGCTAAAGCTAACGTCTGAGGTACTGAAGCTAACATCTATGGTGCTAAAGTTAACATATGTGGTGCTAAAGCTAACATCTATGGTGCTAAAGCTAACATCTATGGTGCTAAAGCTAACATCTGTGGTGCTAAAGCTAACATCTATGGTGCTAAAGCTAACATCTATGATGCTAAAGTTAACATATGTGGTGCTAAAGCTAACATTTATGGTGCTGAAGCTAACATCTATGGTGCTAAAGCTAACATCTATGGTGCTAAAGCTAACATCTATGGTGCTAAAGCTAACATCTATGGTGCTAAAGCTAACATCTATGGTGCTAAAGCTAACATCTATGGTGCTAAAGCTAACATCTATGGTGCTAAAGCTAAC
>MUZC01004447.1:284649-301071 GCA_002072015.1 Radix auricularia
ATATGACGCGGGGGGGGGGGGAATCGGCAACGTCGCGTGACGTCATTTATGGACGCCCCCTGAAGGGGTGACACCATGAGCTACCGCCCCGGGTGACACCAACCCTAGCGACGCCCCTGATTATGGTAGTTACATTTTTAAAAAAATCATGAATCGCTTTATATTATGCTGGGGTCGAATATTTTACACGATAGACAGACCCCGGTTCTCCAACAATAGAGTCTCTCTCACTGCCACTAAACGCGCCCTGTCCGCAGGAACTAGCTCGTCATCAGTGGCATTTTCCAAACCCCACCCTACTTTTGAAATAACCGTCATTAGCTTAACTGAATTCTCAGAGGATGAGTTCCCTAGTTTTAGCTTTTGTGTGTTAGTGGGGTGGGGCGGGATGGGGGGATAATGCCACATTGTAATGTGTCATAGCTGTGACAGCACCCCGTCGTATGCCACGACACATTAGCCTAACAATGTTTGACGCAATGTTAACGGCATAAAATAAGTATGGAGCGTATCATATTTAGCATATTTTAACGCCAAAGGAGAACTTCTTCAAAGTATAATTTTTGCCGTGTTTCCTGCATTTCGGTTTTTAACATGTGTCACAAAACCACGACCCGAGGACCATTTCCGGCCGTCACGTCAATTCATCAGGCCCGCAATTGGTTTGCTTATTTCCCGCTATGCAAAGTCCCCCCCCCCCCTTTACTCGGCAAGCTCTGCACACGCATTAATATTACCATCCTTTGAATAAGCTGCACCAAAGTCATTGAACATTCTTAACAAAATTTTGAAAGAGCGTGATAAGAAAAATAAGTTCGAGAAAATTTTGAAGACTTTTTACATTTTAGAGGGTTTTTTTAAAATTATTTTTTTTTAAAACCAGACCGCAAGACTAACATGGTTGGTTTGGTTCTATAGAAAAAAGTCATCATCAGCATGGCTAGATGTCTCTACCCGAGCTAATTGTGTATACTGTGGCTAGATGTCTCTACCCGAGCTAATTGTGTCTACTGTGGCTAGATGTCTCTACACGAGCTAATTGTGTCTACTGTGGCTAGATGTCTCTACCCGAGCTAATTGTGTCTACTGTGGCTAGATGTCTCTACCCGAGCTATTTGTGTCTACTGTGGCTAGATGTCTCTACCCGAGCTAATTGTGTCTACTGTGCCTAAACGTGTCTACTGTGGCTTCACGGGTCAACTGTGACTAAATGTGTCTACCCGAGCTAGTTGTGTCTACTTTGGCTAATTGTATATACTGTGGCTAAATGTGTCTACTGTGGCTAAATGTGTCTACTCTACTGTGGCTAATTGTATCTACTGCGGCTAAATCTGTCTACTGTGGCTAAATGTGCCTACCCGAGCTAGGTGTGTCTGCTATGGCTAATTGTATCTACTGTGGCTAAATGTGTCTACTGGGGCTAAATGTGTTGTCGTGATTCGTGATGTTATACTCCAAAGTTTAAAAAAAAAAAAAAATCTCTTGAAATTCTGACACCTAATCAAACAAGTTATCAAGTTTCAACAACTTCAGCTGTTGTCACGTGATGACGTATTAACCACGATTTGACTAATTTTTACTTTTTTTTAGACCTAGTATCTTTCATAAAACCATTTTGTAGAATATACTGTGACTCGTTGTTCACTATACCCGTGCGCCATTTGCATTTAGTTACTTGTTAGCTTTGAGTCGTTCAGAGCCGAACCAACCCATGCTGGTAGTCTTTGCTATGAACACGTGACTCTAACCCACGTGCACGACTGTCACTGTGTGTACACACAGAGTTCAAAGGTTATGACCCATAAAGGCTCACCCATGCCATTCCCTGTACATAATTACAAATAACTCCTGTCATTACGAGGGCGTTGATTGCAGTACTCCCCGACGGGACTTCTGGCTTCTCATAACGCCACCACCCCCCTCTAGACAGAACTACTGACTTCTCATAACACCACCACCACCCCCCTCTAGACAGAATTACTGGCTTCTCATGACAACCCCGCCCTCATCTCTACTGGAGACATGCCTCTTTGTTTTCACTTTAGTCAGAATTCATTCCTGTTTGATTCTCATTAACCTGCCTAGAAGTAATTTTAACACGTTTCTATTTTGGTCTTCATTTCCCCCCTTAGTTAATGCATTTGTGTAACGATTCTCCATTTATTTATTTATTTCCTTTCCGTCCACTCAAAATTATCTTTCTAAACCATAACTTCCATAGTATTACTAATTTAAATTTCTTAAGCCTGATGCTGATGAATTTCTATTCGTCATTTTTTTGTTATTGGTTTTTTCAGATTTAAACTGACTTTCTATTTGCATTATTAAATTTCTACTAAAGTTCTTCTCAAAAATATATTGCTAAAAATTTGATTTTACAAACCTAGATTTCGAAGGCTGTTGGCTTGTAGATTAGATTCTGTAAGCATATCCAAAATTACCAGATAGTCTACAACAATAAAACCGTTGTGAAGATATTTCAACAATTCATGGGAAAACATCAAAAGCTTCCACATTCAAATTCTGGTAACAACTATTTTTTCTATACTGCCGTGATCAACCTTTCTTTCCCCTTTGACTCAATAAATGTTCCTCTGTGGGTGAGATATTGCCATATCTGGATCTTGCCCTACAAAAACACATTGGAAAGTAACTTGAGGGAGTGTTACACTTACAGTCACTGGGGAGTCTGTTAAATCAAGAACACCATCTACGATTTAAAAAAAATGTCATTACCTCAAAAATGTCCTTAATCATAAACATTTAATTTTTAAATGATGTCTATTAATTATACCGGTCATATATCCCATGTATATGGTCTTAGGACTTTCAGACATTTACTTGAAAAAGAGCAACGCGTATCCATCCATCCATACATCCATACTAAATACGTCGAAATGCAGACTTTACAAAACCCGGATCCAAAATTTAATCATTTACATTATGGGGCCGTCCATAAATTACGTTACGCACCTAGGGGGAGGGGGGGCCCACACATTTGTGACGAGGGGGAGGGGGGAGTTTAAGAATTGTGACGTCACGTCAAAACATGATAATTTTAATAAAAGTTCCATTTCAATATTCGATGTCTTACAATTTATTTTCAGACCTTTTTACATGGTTTCACGCGTGTTACGATATTACATTGCAGCCTTACACTAAATATATGCTAAAATGACAGAAAAATGATTTGAAACATGCTCATTATCAAACAGAAAATACGATTTTATTGAGGTTGTGGGTGGTCAAAGCTTTGTGACGTCATATTGGAGGGGGTCTTAGTTTTTTTGACGAAGTGTAACGAGTTGGGGGGGGGAGGTAAAAATCGGCCCAAAATCGCGTGACGTCATTTATGGGGCCCCTTACGTTACATTATCAACCAACTAGAAACCAATCTCTTCCTTCATCTTTTAACATTTAATAAGCCCACGTATTTTTTTGGCGGCTGGGTAGCGAAGTCAATAGTGCGCTCGTCTCACAAGCTGAGGCGCGTGGGTTCAAGCCCACGAAAAGCCACTATAAAATGTTGTGCAATGACTAACGCTTAGAAAGTCCTCCGCTGACCTGGAGAGGGATGGGCGCCGCCAGTGTCTATTAAGCCCGAGAATATTCTAATGGTAACATTAGAATCCTCTACGACCTCGATAAAAAGAGCTTATGGGACTAAAAAAAAAAAAAAAAAAAAAAAAGCCCACGTATTTTTTTAATATCTTGTTTCGGTCAATATTTCTTAAAACTTTTTTTATTTTTTTAAATTATGTATTTCAAAGTTATAAATTCATTAATTGTTTCCAATTCTATCATCTCCCCCAACACAACTGAGTCTATAGCCAATTCCATATGTGAGTAAACAGCTGACTTCACTGTCGACTCCGTAACTTTGTCCACCGCTGACTCTAAACAATAGTTGGTTGTGGAGTTTGTTTGTTTTGTTATTATTCTCTTTATAAGAACATGTTTTTATGAAGTCAGAGGTGAAACGATAACCGGTTTAAAATCGATTTGACAACAACAACAACAATAATAATAATAATAAAATAAAAAATAATTTTAAAAAATTAAAAACGAAATTAGCAACCTTTCTTTTAATCAACATTGTAATGACCTTTCTTCTGGTTTTCGTTTTTTCCGAACTTCAATGCAACTTGCTCCGTTACTTTCTTTGAGAACTTGGTCCAGCCGTTAAGAGGAAAAAGTTTTTTTAGTCGAAAAACATGCAACAAATGTTATAAAAATGTTAAAAACCTACTCTTAAAGTTGATTGTTTAAAAAAAAATCATGTTAAGCCTGGTCCCTATTGGAACTCAGGACGTGTTAGCGCATTTTCGTATTATGTATCAGTACTTATGTTAGATATCAGCATTATGTAGTTATCAGTAATTGTGTTTAGATTTTAGACATATTTTTATGAATTTCCTTGTGTAATGAATATACCTGACATATTTTTTTTTAAAAGTCATTTCTTTACATTTTAAAAAAAATTATTTTCTCTTTAATCTAGCTACAAGTCACCACAAATGATGACGTAAAACTCTCTAAACTTTTACACATATTCTAATGACGTCAACTAAAAAAAAAAACTAATTCTTTTGCACGCTTTCGCACAACTCTTCAATGTTTGAAAAACTATGTATTCGACTTCCGGCAATGGCGGCCGTTCCCTGCGCTAGTGTTACCTCTCGATTCGAAATATTTTTTGGTAGTTTTAACGGGGATTTTTAACGGATCGAGTAACTGAGTGTTGATGCACAAATGGCAGGTCAGGACATACAAAAAACATATATACCTCATGGGTCTAGGACTTACGGATGCTGAGATCAAGGGTGATGACAGACGGACGGACGGACAAAACGGGTGCAATAGCGCATTCGACTTCTCGAAAATGCGCTAAAAATTATGCGCTAAAATTTGGACCCAACATCATCTAAACCAAGGAACCGCTGTCAAGTTTGACACAAACTGTAATAAAAAAAAAATCCAAACAAAACAACTACTCAATTATTTCAACAATAGCCGCTGATTGGGCGGTTGTGCCAGTACATCGTAATTATCGTCATTTCCCCAAACACCAAGTTGTTGCGGGGGAGTGGGAAATTGTTGCACGTGTCTCTTACTCTCGTGACAGCCGAGCAGTCTACAAGTACGCGTGAGCCGCGTGTTGTGAGTCGTGGAAGAGAGTGTGTGAATCAAGAAAACTATTTTCATTCTCATACATTATTGGCTTTGCGCATGTTATTTTCAAACAATATTACTACTAATATTCAAGTACCAGGAGCTTAAGAATTTATGACACTTTCATTAGTAGGACATTTTAATTTCTTGCACTAACATAAAGATTTGTGTCCCCAAAATTTTATGTCACATCATTTTAGATTCATTTAGTCCCTGCTTTCTCTCATCTTTAGTTCACTATAACTAATGTTTCATTTGGTTTACAATGGACATCAAAATGGCTTCGCCTATTCACGTCTAGTGATGCTGTACTGGTTTGGGGGGGGGGGGTGAGAGAAAATCACCAGAGGCACCTTCAAACTTTTTTTAAAAAGAAGAAATAGCAAAACATGTGACTTTTATGGGGATTTGGGAGGGGGGTAACACTAAATTTGTTTGGCTTCAGACATAATGCAGCTATTTTTGTTTGTAGCCATGTGTTGTTTAGGTTGAGACATAATGCAGCTATTTCTCTTAGTAGTCATGTGTTGTTTAGCTTGAGACATAATGCAGCTATTTCTGTTAGTAGCTATGTGTTGTTTGACTTGAGACATAAAGCAGCTATTTCTCTCTGTAGCCATGTGTTGTTTAGCTTTAGATATAATGCAGCTATTTCTGTTAGTAGCTATGTGTTGCTTAGCTTTAGATATAATGCAGCTATTTCTGTTAGTATAGCTATGTGTTGTTTGACTTGAGACATAATGCAGCTATTTCTGTCTGTAGCCATATATTGTTTAGCTTGAGACATAATGCAGCTATTTCTCTTAGTAGTCATGTGTTGTTTAGCTTGAGACATTATGCAGCTATTTCTGTTAGTAGCTATGTTTTTTTGACTTGAGACATAATGCAGCTATTTCTGTTAGTAGCTATGTGTTGTTTGACTTGAGACATAATGCAGCTATTTCTGTTAGTAGCTATGTGTTGTTTTAAATTAATCGTTAACTTTGAAAAACTACCGAATAATTAATAAATTATATTATTTGATTTAAGCTAAAAACAAGATGTATGACGTCATTAAACTGAAAATTTCAAGGGAAGTAACAAAAATTGGCAATTACCCTTTTAAAAAAATTAATTATAAGTAGTTCAATATAATGTCAATGAATTTAAATTTTGTTATTGTTAATTAAGTAATTAAATGGAAAAGACGTAAACAAGGTAAGGGTTAGCCTGACAGGACGTAACAAAACAGCGAACGTTTCGGCAAAGAGCCTTTTTCAACGAACATACAATACACAAATAAAACGAATATAAAAATAATAAATAAAATTAAGAAACTTAGCTGCGGTGAAATCTAGAGAATCAAGGAAAGTCCTTACCTTGTTAACGTCTTTTCCATTTAATTTTTTATAAGCCTGATTGCAGTCCTACCCCTCATTTTGTTTAATTAAGTAAAAACAATGTTTAATTTTTTAAATACCATTTTCCTTATAAAACAGCTGATTTTAAAGTTCACACTTAAAAATATCTTTTTTTTAAATGGAGAAAGTCTATACCTAAAAAAGCAAGCTATTGTTTATTATCAATGATTAATTATTTATTAATAAATTGATGCCATTATGTAACATATTTCACATAACTGTAATAGCTATTTTATCGATTACAAAAATTTTAATCAATAAAATTTTTTACCAATTAATCGAGAAATTAATCGATAATTTCCGCAGCCCTAGTTTATTTATATATCTTATGTATATTTATTATTTTAATTCCTGCGGAAGGGGGGGGCACGCTTCCTTTGCCCAGGGGCCCAACACAATTTTTTTGCCTGGCGTCCAAAACGGTGTACAGTCGGCTCTGATCAGAGGGAATGATTTTTTTTTTTAAATCCTCTCGCATTTAACGGCAGAAAAATAAACTAAACTAATCATATCCCAGGCGAAGATTTTCACATTATAAAAATACGTTTGTCTTTGGCGTAAAATACTAAACAATTTGTATCGTAGGTCTACATTCGCTAATATCATAAAATACCAAACACAGATGCACACATACAAATACAGGAGCAGTTTATTGAAATATCCACAAATGAGAAACTGAAACCAATGTTTGAACAAGAATACTAGACATTCTAATTGCAAAAACAGATATCAATTTTATATTCTGTATTAAAAATTATTGTACATAAGTTTTTGACTGCTTTCCCGTCTTCCTATTTTGTAGAACGTGGATTCATTGCCGTTATTAACTTCATCACAAATAAAAAAAAATATTTTTAAAAAATTAAAATAAAAAAAATGGAATTCGGCTAGAAATGAGTGCTCATGGCCCTTGGGAGTTTGCCATTGCTTCTCATAATTGAATCAGACATTAATACACTCATAAAATCTCATCACGTTCCTCAAAGTCATTAATTGTTTTAAATTGTATTTCAAACAAAATTTATAATTTCAATAAACACTTCTTGGTTAAAAATGTTGATTTTTAAATTTTAAAAAAAAACTATTCATTTATTTGGTGTTTTATTTAACTTGGGAGTTCGTGGGCAAGATTAGGTAAACGATAATTAAGTATCCTAAAGATTTTGCAGGTTTAATTAAATAGACCAGTGGGCCGTATTATAGCCCGCAGAACGTGGGTTCCCATTGTAAACCTAACAGCTATAAAAAATGTAGGCCAGGTTTATTAAAGTGCAATTAACTCTCAATACAGTTAACTGACTTCCTCCCCTTTTAAAAACCACCTCAGCTTTCCCACCTCTCACACGTTCCCCATCTCTCAAGGGGACATAGTCCTCCCACGTAAATTGAACAAAGTTATTGAACTTGGATCCACCCTAGAAAGTCAATATGGAAACTCCCACACTCTCGTCAACCGAGCCTGGAGATCCCTAACGAGCCGCGTGCGAGATACACTACTGTTTAACACGTTATCTCGCGTGCTAGTCATTGCAATGGGTCTTAAACTACGACCGACCGGTTTGTAGCTTTGGCGATATGGGCTTTTACTCTAGGCATCAAGTGATATGATAAAGGCTACATGAGGTCAATGGCTTCAAGTCTTCTGTGATGTTACTTAACATTGACATTTAGTTAGAGAGTTCCCATCACTTTCGATAGAAAGTGTTAACACTACTCCTCTCAAATTACTTCAACTCCTTTAACTAAACATCCTAAACTGACCACCTCCTAAATTCTCTTTAACTTCTCCTCTTTTCTCTTGACCATATCCTAAACTTACTCAACCTTTTCTTTTTTACCAATGGCGATGGAAGTTGTTTTTTTTTTTCTGAGGGGAGGGAGGAGGGATGATTCTAGTCCAGGCGGAATTGGTTCTCCTTTAGTTTGAGTGGATGACAGTTTTGCCAAACAGCATGCGTCTTTCGTGGGTGGGGGGAGGTGGTCAACAATGTTTTACCCCCACTGGCTGCAGATCTAAGGGGCCGTCCATAAATGATGTCTCTCGATTTTGGATGATTTTTCGACCCCCCCCCCTTTTACGTCACGCGTCATCACAAAAATTTAGAGCTTCCTCCAATATAACGTCACACATTTCCCCCCCTCTCCATTAAAACTTATTTTCTATTTGAAAATGAGTATGTTTTAAAAACATTTTTTTGCCATTTAAGTATGTATTTAGTGTTTGTGTGATGCTGCACTCTAATGCCGTAACACGAGTGAAGCTAAGTAGAATTTTTGTTTAAAATTTTTGTTTTGATGGGAAGTCACATCTTAAACACTCCCTCCACTCGTCACTCATGGTAACAAATGCGACGCCATTTTTGGGATGAGTGACGTCATTATGGACGGCCCTTACTGCCTCAATAGTAACAACATACAAAACTGGATTCCGATAAAGCATTCACAAAAAAATCATAATTCATAATACGAATACGCATTGTGTAATTAGAAAAATGATATAAAATCTCCATTAATGGATTAATACGCAAGTTAATGTTATAGTTAATGCCTTCATCAGTACACGAACTCGAGTATTTTTACTAAATATACTTAGTATTTTACATACTATTTACTATACCAATGAAAATAATCAAGAAAAGATTTTCATATGAAAAAAGAAGAAGGGAATAAGATGAAGGATTGACAAAATTAGAGAATGGAAGAAGTAAATAGAAGCATTAAAATTTGAAGTTAAAAATAAAAATATTGCACATTAAACATACAATTGTTAACTTAGTTCAATCAATATCGAGCCAACGCACCAAATTGTTTTAAAAAACTATTTTTAATAAAGATTCTTTAGGGGTTATTGTTCGCATGTAGAGTGCCAAAAACTAGAATTTCTAAAAATGCTAGCATGAAAAGCACTGTTGGAGTGTTTAGAAACAGGACATAGGGCCTGTTTGTTTATATTTCGGAGGTGCTTAAACTTTAAACAAATCCTTCGGGCGACGACCTGTCTCACCAACGTACATTTCATTACACTTGTTGCAAAGAATTGCACACATCACATTGCGACTTGTGCAAGTGAAACCGTTTGTAATTATAATTTTGCTCGAGAGCGAAAGAAATGCTGTCTACTTCGATCACATGTGGACGAACGTAGCATCAAGTGACTTCTCCAATGATATTCGATCCATCACTCACACACTACACTCCAATACTACACGGCTACATCCGATCCATCACTCACACATTACACTCAACTACTACACTGCTACATCCGATCCATCACTCACACATAACACTCAACTACTAAACGGCCACATCCGCTCCATCATTCACACATTACACTCAACTACTACACTGCTAGACACAGCTGAAAACAGAATCCAAAAGTTTACCATTAATTTCAACAAACGCTCAAGTTTTAAATGTTTGTTGCTTTATGCTCAACAAGTGCTGCACGCTTGTCGCCGTTGCCAAGTGCTCTATTCTCTCCCTTACAAAGCGTTCAATTCTCTCCCATACCAAGTGTTTAATTCTCTCCCTTACCAAGTGTTCAATTCTCTCCCTTTCCAATTATTGTTGTTCGATACTAAACCTTCTCATCGTCCGTCGGTTGGCGTATGTCTCGTAACTGCCAAAAACTGCGACTGTTTGTTCTTTATTCATTCATGTTTTATCAAATCGATGACAACATATATGTCGATTCTTTCTACCGGAAAATGTCGCAGTGTTGAGAGGCTACTGCGCATAGCCAGGTAACCACTATATATTGCCAGGTAACTTCTACATATTGCCAGGTAACCACTACATATTCCCAGGTAACCACTACATATTCCCAGGTAACCACTAAACATAGCCAGGTAACCCCTACATATTGCCAGGTAACCACTACATATTCCCAGGTAACCACTAAACATAGCCAGGTAAACCCTACATATTGCCAGGTAACCACTACATATTCCCAGGTAACCACTAAACATAGCCAGGTAACACCTACATATTGCCAGGTAACCACTACATATTCCCAGGTAACCACTATATATTGTCAGGTAACCACTACATATTGCCAGGCAACCACTAAACATAGCCAGGTAACCCTTACATATTGCCAGGTAACCACTAAACATAGCCAGGTAACCCTTACATATTGCCAGGTAACCACTAAACATAGCCAGGTAACCCCTACACATTGCCAGGTAACCACTACATATTCCCAGGTAACCACTAAACAAAGCCAGGTAACCACTACATATTGCCAGGTAACCACTAAACAAAGCCAGGTAACCACTACATATTGCCAGGTAACCCCTAAATATTGTCAGTTAACCCCTAAATATTGCCAGGTAACCCCTACATATTGCCAGGTAACCACTGCACATTGCCTGGTAACGATAGCCCATTTCCAGAATACCACGGCACATTGTCGATCATTAGATATTCAATCAAAGCAATCGATCTTATGACACAACCCACAGTATGACCCAGAGAAATATCCATTCTCAGTTCATCTGTTCTCTCGCCTCAGAATGACGTCGCTGAAGTTTGTTTTTATACCACATTTATTAGGTTGTTGGGTTTTTATGGGGGGGGGGGGCGAGTGTTTATCACAATGTTTTATGTATTCTATCACTCTGTATACATTTATCACCCAAACTATATCAAGATCTCAACAGCTGTCATTGTATCCCCCCCCCCCCCAGATTGTAAACAGGAGCTTAACCGGGTCACTGGGTATTAAAGCTGAGGAAATCCTCACTAACACAATCTCATTTTGGGTTTAGTTGTTTTTTTTTAACACTGTTGGACCTCGCTTAGTCGAACGTTTTCAAGTTGAAAACCTCCCTATGTCGAATTAATTGTTAGGTCCCAGCCTAAGTCCATAAGACTGATGTATTTCAGATCTCCTTAAATCGAAAATTTTTGGCTTCCAGCCTCCGTACGTCGAATTTTCCAATGCGTTCGGGTAAAAGGAAAAAAAATCTTATCTCCCCCATCTTACTGTGGAGGGAGTAAAGGGGGAGGGTATTTCTCAGTGGTGTCTGTATTTCAAAGCTAAGTCGGTTTCTTTCATATGAAACATCAGAGACAACCTCTCCTTCCTGTCAAGCCTTCTCGCTGGTTGGACTGTTCCCTCACCCCTTCTCAGTGTCAACATTTTCCTTGATTAATCTTCGCCCATAACGCCATTTTCCCTAACTCGAAAACTATCTTTAGAAATCACTATAGTGGCGAAGTTACGGAGTTAAAATTTTTAATTTCATGCTAGGTATCTTACAAAAAATTTAAAGTGATGATGCGTAGCTTGAGCCGAAAAGGGTGTGTTTAAAACTGTAAAGTAAATTATTTTATTTTTTTCTTAAATTTTAAGTACAACGATGTCACATTTATTTGCATTCCACGTTGGCTAATTTAAAAAAAATACAGCATTGATTTTAGCCATAGGACGACATCAAAATTCGTACACATAACAACATATGCCTTAAGGGCTTTTTTGCAATCAATATCCGAATTCGTAAACGATAAAACGTCATCGATTTTTGCCATCATTTGAGGTCATCACATTTTGTACTGAAAACTGTTTATAATTTCGGGTTTCTCATCAATACTGAAAAAATCAATCGACTAGTAATTCAATTATCTCAGATGACCTCCCGGTCCAAATAAAAGTTGAACGCGGATCGCATTGGCCCGCGGGCCGGAATTCGGACCCCTCCCCCGCATTACAGTAAAAAATTTATTACAGTGTAATGGGTTCCCTATAGTGGTAAGGTGGGGATAACAATTTCTGGTAAATCTTTAGCCAATACTCACGGTCTGCAGGTCTGCAGATTGTTATGACAGGCTGAAAGTTTGCTGCAGGCCAGGGATCGGCAACCTACTGAAGCGGAAGAGACAAAAATTACAATTGACAACAATTTCCAGTTTTTAAAAGAGCCACTAACATGAGTTTTGAACATAACATAATTATTAATATTTGCGCATGGACTAAGAGACCTGCACCTTGCCACCGAAAGAGCCCCATGTGGGTCGCCAGCCGCAAGTATCCGACCCCCGCAATAGGGGCCGTCCATAAAATACGTAAAATTAAACTCATAGTACAATTTTATTTTAGCACCACCCAATAAAGTGTATCTTATTCTTAGTGAATTCTTGGTTTTCAAAATGGAAAAAAAATCATCAAAATAGTTAATTGTACAATCATTAACATACAATCTTTGGGGCTGTCCATAAAGTACGTCACGCTGTTTTTGACAATTTTAACTGCCCCACTCCCTTTGTCACAGAAATTCACAAATCTTGGACCCACCCACCCCCTCAAAGTACGTCACTCTTTCGAACAAAAATAATGTTTTTATCAACAAAATAATTAAAATTAAATATTAAACACAGTGACGTCCCCTCCTCCCTGTCACAAACTATCACACTTTCGCACACCTCCTCCCCCCTCTGGACGTACTTTATGGACGGCTCCATGGGTAATTTACTGCAAGTCGACAAGTACTAACTCACCACTGCTTTTTTTTTTAATGTTACCGGCAGTTTGCGAGTTTGCAGCAGGTACTTAAAGTAATGCTAGTAAAGGAGAATCTACTCACTTACTTCGACTCATAGCTCAATTAGCTGTAGAGATTTCAAGATGATGTTATTCCTCCACTCCTATAATTGTTCATTTAATGGCATGTCTTCTTGTTGGTCCACATGGTGTTAGCGTTAACAAGACCCAAGTCCGTAGTGTGTTAGCGTTAACAAGACCTAAGCTCATAGTGTGTTAGCGTTAACAAGACCCAAGCTCATAGTGTGTTAGCGTTAACAAGACCCAAGTCCTCAACACTCAACTCCAATAATTGTTCATTTCATGGCATGTCCTCTTGTTGGTCTCTAGGGTGTTAGCGTTAACAAGACCCAAGTCCGTAGCACGCGCCGGGCACCATGCCGGCCCTGTTCGCTATGGAGGCACTGGTCAGACTAAGGCGTCTGGCCATGGACCCCTCCGTCACGGTGGCGCCTTCAAGTGCTGATGAAACCTCCACCGCCGGTGAGCCGGAACAAAAAGGGAAACTGGATGAGATTAAAGACTCCATCATGAATGAAATCAACAAATGTAAGTATTTGTCTTCACGTTCGGGTGGTGTTTGTTGACATCAATCAAGAATCAGTTTATCCTCCATTTTTTTTTTGGTATTCTTAAACGAGTTCCTTATTATTTGAACTATAGTCAGAGGCGTCACTAGGGCTGGTGGCATAGTGGTTGCTCATGGTGTCACCCCTTGAGGAAGATCATGTTGTCACCCCTTGCGGTAGCTCATAATGTTACCCCCTCACGACTTACCCCATAGACCACCTCCGAGTCAGCCCCAGCCAAATACCGTTAACACACATAATTTTACACTTTAATGTCCCCCTGTGTCACCAGCACCCTTCCCCCACCCCAGTGACGCATCTACCTACAAAATTCAACTCTAAATTAAAAAAAAAAGTTAATATGAGAGCAGTATTCCCCAAAAGGTCTTTTTTTAGCGCATTTTCGAGATGTCGAAATCGCTATTGCACCCGTTTTGTCCGTCCGTCCGTCCGTCCGTCTGTCATCACCCTTGATCACAGCATCCATAAGTCCTAGACCCATGATGTATATATGTTTTTTGTATGTCCTGACCTGCCATTTGTGCATCAACACTCAGTTACTCGATCCGTTTAAAAACCCCGTTAAAACTACCAAAAAATATTTCGAATCGAGAGGTAACACTAGCGCAGGGAACGGCCGCCATTGCCGGAAGTCGAATGCACAATTCTTCAAGCATTGAAGAGTGGTGCAAAAGGGTGCAAAATAATTAGTTGTTTTTTTTTAGTTGACGTCATTAGAATATGTGTAAAAGTTTAGAGAGTTTTACGTCATCATTTGTGGTGACTTGTAGTTGGATTAAAGAGAAAATAATTTTTTTTAAATGTAAAGAAATGACTTTTAAATAAAAAAAATGTCAGGTATATTCATTACACAAGAAAATTCATAAAAATATGTCTAAAATCTAAACACAATTACTGATAACTACATAATTCTGATATCTAACATAAGTACTGATACATAATACGAAAATGCGCTAACACGTCCTGAATTCCAATAGGTACCAGGCTTAACATGATTTTTTTTTTAGACCTTTCATTCTATGTTGAAGGTTTGTATATATCAGTGCTTTTAGTATGGCGGACTGGCTGAATTCTTTCCATTGCTCCAGGGACCTGTGCACTGTTTTACCTATACCAACATAGTAGCGAAACTAAATTTATTTTAATTGATATGTTTCACTTGTTGTCCTTATGGTCGAAAAATGACATATTCCAGGGGGTTGGTATTAATGGTGCAAATGGAGGATTATAATTATAATTTACTGTCCTCTCTTAACAAATTCTGTGGGGCCGGTGGAGGGGCCATCGACCGGCAAATGTCCGCGGCCCACCACAACTTTGGGAAGCACTTTCACAGATGCCTTTATGCTTAAGTTGAACATGGGTTATGTCTTGACTTGTGCATTTCAGTGCCGATCTGGGCGATCATTCTGATCATTGCTGGTGCGCTGCTGTTTCTCTCCTGTTGTGTGTACTGTGTCTGCAGGAGATGCTGCAGGAAACGAAAGAAGAAGGAGGGCAAGAAAGGCCTGAAAGGGGCCGTGGATTTGAAGAGTGTACAGTTGCTGGGAAATTCCTACAAGGAGAAGGTAAACGAAGTAGAGTCATCGTCACATTGCTCTAACGATATATGTCTGTGGGCTATTTGACTATGGCTGTGGGCTATTTGACTATGACTGTGGGCTATTTGACTACGACTGTGGGCTATTTGACTATGACTGTGGACTACTTGACTATGACTGTGGGTTATTTGACTATGACTGTGGGTTATTTGACTATGACTGTGGGCTATTTGACTACGACTGTGGGCTATTTGACTATGACTGTGGGCTATTTGACTATGACTGTGGGCTATTTGACTATGACTGTGGGCTATTTAACTATGACTGTGGGCTATTTTACTATGACTGTGGGCTAATTGACTATGGCCATGGGCTATTTGACTATGACTGTGGGCTATTTGACTACGACTGTGGGCTATTTGACTACGACTGTGGGCTATTTGACTACGACTGTGGGCTATTTGACTATGACCATGGGCTATTTGACTATGACTGTGGGCTATTTGACTACGACTGTGGGCTATTTGACTATGGCCATGGGCTATTTGACTATGACTGTGGACTACTTGACTATGACTGTGGGCTATTTGATTATGACTGTGGGCTATTTGACTACGACTGTGGGCTATTTGACTATGGCCATGGGCTATTTGACTATGACTGTGGACTACTTGACTATGACCATGGGCTATTTGACTATGACCATGGGCTATTTGACTACGACTGTGGGCTATTTGACTACGACTGTGGGCTATTTGACTATGGCCATGGGCTATTTGACTATGACTGTGGACTACTTGACTATGACTGTGGGCTATTTGATTATGACTGTGGGTTATTTGACTATGACTGTGGGCTATTTGACTATGACTGTGGGCTATTTGACTATGACTGTGGGCTATTTGACTATGACTGTGAGCTATTTGACTATGACTGTGAGCTATTTGACTATGGCTGTGGGCTATTTGACTATGACCATGGGCTATTTAACTATGACCATGGGCTATTTGATGTTCTCATTTTACCGCATAACAATGTGTGCATTGATTGTGGCACTTATGTCATATTACCGCGCTATTGTTCTATTGAGCCATTGATTTAATATTGTGGCAATGATCTAATATTTTATGGTGGTAATGATGGCATTTTAGTGCACTGAAGTCATATAGGAAAATGAT
>MUZC01004447.1:304232-333352 GCA_002072015.1 Radix auricularia
GACTGTGGGCTATTTGACTATGATTGTGGGCTATTTGACTATGACTGTGGGCTTTTTGACTATGACTGTGGGCTATTTGACTATGACTGTGGGCTATTTGACTACGACTGTGGGCTATTTGACTATGATTGTGGGCTATTTGACTATGACTGTGGGCTATTTGACTATGACTGTGGGCTATTTGACTATGACTGTGGGCTATTTGACTATGACTGTGGGCTATTTGACTATGAATGGGTGCTATTTGACTTTGACTGTGGGCTATTTGACTATGACTGTGGGCTATTTGACTATGACCATGGGCTATTAAACTATGACTGTGGGGTATTTGACTACGACTGTGGGCTATTTGACTATGACTGTGGGCTATTTGACTATGACTGTGGGCTATTTGACTATGACTGTGGGCTATTTTACTATGACTGTGGGCTATTTGACTATGGCCATGGGCTATTTGACTATGACTGTGGGCTATTTGACTATGACTGTGGGCTATTTGACTATGACTGTGGGCTATTTGACTATGACTGTGAGCTATTTGACTAATACTGTGAGCTATTTGACTATGGCTGTGGGCTATTTGACTATGACCATGGGCTATTTGATGTTCTCATTTTACTCCCATAACAATGTGTGCATTGATTGTGGCACTTATGTCATATTACGGCGCTATTTTTCTATTGAGCCATTGATTTAATATTGTGGCAATGATCTAATATTTTATGGTGGTAATGATGGCATTTTAGTGCACTGAAGTCATATAGGACAATGATGTCATATTAGTGCACTGAAGTCATATAGGACAATGATGTCATATTAGTGCACTGAAGCCATATATGACAATGATGTCATATTAGTGCACTAAAGTCATATAGGACAATTATGTCATATTAGTGCACTGAAGTCATAAAGGACAATGATGTCATATTAGTGCACTGAAGTCATATAGGACTATGATGTCATATTAGTACACTGGAGTCTTATAGGACAATGATGTCACATTAATGCACTGAAGTCATATAGGACAATGATGTCATATTAGTGCACTGAAGTCATATAGGACAATGATGTCATATTAGTGCATTGAAGTCATATAGGACAATGATGTCATATTAGTGCACTGAAGTCATATAGGACAATGATGTTATATTAGTGCACTGAAGTCATATAGGACAATGATGTCATATTAGTGCACTGAAGTCATATAGGACAATGATGTCATATTAGTGCACTGAAGTCATATAGGAGATTGATGTCATATTAGTGCACTGAAGTCATATAGGACTATGATGTGATATTAGTGCACTGAAGTCATATAGGACAATGATGTCATATTAGTGCACTGAAGTCATATATGACAATGATGTCATATTAGTGCATTGAAGTCATATAGGACAATGATGTGATATTAGTGCACTGAAGTCATATAGGACAATGATGTCATATTAGTGCACTGAAGTCATATATGACAATTATGTCATATTAGTGCACTGAAGTCATATAGGACAATGATGTCATATTAGTTCAATGAAGTCATATAGGACAATGATGTCATATTAGTGCACTGAAGTCATATAGGACAATGATGTCATATTAGTGCACTGAAGTCATATATGACAATGATGTCATATTAATGCACTGAAGTCATATAGGACAATGATGTCCTATTAGTGCACTGAAGTCATATAGGACAATGATGTCATATTTGGGTAGTAGGCACTGACATCATAATATCGGGGCACATGTGTCATATTTGTAGTGAAGTTTTTAGAGACTTATTGTGCCCACGTTGACAGCACTTAACTTTCCCTGTCTACAGCCCAACAAACAATAGCTGAGCAAGTCTGAATTAAATGCCCTAAATATGTTTCTGCCCCGACATCTGCTATTAGCAGATTACTTGACAGTAATTCATCTGACAGTACCAATTTGATAGGATTATCTTACAACATGAAAATGTGCCACAGTTTATTTGAAAGATTTATCTTAATTTGACAAATCTTGTAAAGTAAAGACAACAATGTAAATGACTCGAGTGGAGAAGTGCTGTAATTCAAATACACCCACATATAAAATATAATATCACAAAATGGCTGAAGCGAAGTATGTCAACTATGACGTCACGACGCTACCGGTTGCTGGAGAAGAGAGTTCTGTAAATTCTAAAAGGATTATAAAAAAAATGAAAGCTTTTAGGTTTTGGGTTAGGTATAGCTTTAGAATTTTCGGAAAATTGAAGGTTTTAGGGTTTGGGTTAGGTATAGCTATAGAATTTTAATTTTAAAGCTTTTTGAAGGACGTGCTATAACAACAAAGAAGCCCGCCATGACCGTGACGTGACGGTCGACATACTTTTACCTCACAAAATTAACCCATGCTCTGAGTCTGGAGTTATAAGCTAATCATCATCATCATCATCATCATCATCATCATCATCATCATCATCATTTGTCCTTTGGGTTCCTTGTGGAAGCTAATGGCTTTATCTTCCCTCTCCAATCCAGGTTCAACCGGATCTGGATGAGCTGCCGGTCAACATGGAAGACAACGAGGATGCTGAGAGCACGAAGTCTGAGGTTAAACTCGGCAAACTGCAGTTCTCATTGGACTATGACTTCCAGAAAGGGGAGGTCAGTCCAACTGTTTTTTTTAAACCTACGTTTATCATATTTTATGTCCTTCCTAACCCAAAATGTATTAATATTGTAGTGAACCACTGTACGGGTACCCATTGCCAGGTCACCAAGGGGACAGATCTCACAGAGATTGTATTTCAACTTTTGGGAGGAAGACAAGGGGATAACCTGACGTGTCGCGTAGATGTACGGGATGCGGGAAATTCACAAGTCGGAAGGTTGTCTCTTGATTGAGCAGGGTCTAAGTCGGGGTAGAAACAAATATTGTATTTCAGCGACCTGAATAACTTCGTGGGAAAGTTTGTAGATTAGCATAAATTAAGTAAATTTTATCCAATCAGAAACTCGCATGTTCATTTATCACTTCGTGGGATACGCGTCTGTGGCCAGCCAGGAATGTGTGGGTTAAAGACAGGTTAAGCAGCATGAACAATATAAGGGCAGGGACTTAGATTCAGAGGAGAACACTAAGCCAGGGGAGCTGCTACGTACTAAGTCAGGGGAGCCAACGAGTCGAGGCGAGGGTGTCGAGTAAGAGTCTGGTCCACTAAGAACATAGTACCAACAGAGAGACGGGGCACTAAGAACATAACGACGGCCAGGTGAGAAGTTTTCAACTAAATAAAAGAACTGTCTAGCTGAATGGCTTGTTGATGTTAGTGCTTGAACGAGAGCAGTAGGAGAAAGTAATCTTGAACCCCGGCACAGATCTTCTACAATATGATGGTGGAGAAGGTGCAGGCAGCTACTGATAGTGACACTGGATAAAACTTGTTTAATCGTGAATTTTCGTTAAATATATGCAGATCTAATTTAAATTCGACTGAAACATTGTTCCAAAGGAAGTCTGTTTCAAAAATAAGTATTTACTTTAACTTTATTTTATCAATTTCTCTTTGAAAACAGCACCAACAAAATCTAAGAAATTTCGTTTCTTTTTAAAAATTTATTTTGTTATTATCCATTTATTTATTTTTTGAATTCCTTTTTATAATATTATTTTGGAGTTCTTGGTATTTTTTAGAAACTATTTTAGAAATTATTGGTGGTCATTCGCTTGCTCGTATTCTCAGAAGTTATCAACATTCATGTTCTTGTAGTTTTATTATAATGCTGAGGATGTTGCTTAAAATATCGGGGGGGGGGGGCATTTTGTGACGTCTTTGATCCCAAGAACTCAACTCATTCAGTGTAACGATAACACTACTGCCACCCCCACCTCCACTCCACACCGTCGAACACAGGAATATTGATTGTAGTTGCCCTCCAGACCACATCCCCCCATACACACATGTACACCGCCATTTTGAAGACTATCTGCGTGTCGGAAATGTTGTTGTTTTTTTAAATGCCAGTTTCTGGTTTGTTTCAAACTGCCAGCTTAAATGGGGGAGTAGGGGGGAGATCCTGCCATTTATTATTTTGCCTGGTTGGCTTGTTCATGCAACTTATTTGTGTCAGTGGATATCATTTAACAAAAGGTGGAAACTTAGCCAAACATACTATGGTCCATAATTAATGATCGTAGGGGGTGAACTTTAAAAATTATTAGAATGAGTAGCTATGGGAGGTGGAAAGGGTTCCAAATTCGAAAAATCCCCGGGCCTCTTCATTGAATGATGGGTGCCCCCAAATTAGTGTCCGAATTTTAAAAAAAATTAAATATGCCAATGCCATGTATGTAGGGCCCCCAAAAGAGGTAAATCCCCCGGGGCCCCAAACCCCTATAAATTCCTAGCTACGACTCTGAATGGTTGGAAGGCTGAGTCTGCCCTGCAAGCTAAAGCTTTGATGGATTCTGTTATCCTGTCTGTAGACTTGGATCAATTGATTTATCGATGTGGCTGGACTGGAAGTTTTCATCTTCTCATAAAACCTAGAAAACTGGAGTCGTTCTTATTTCTCCTTTATACCATCTAAATTGTTTTGTTGCAAGTAAACTGTTTTGATCCGTGTTTTCTTGTCCTCTTTTTAAAAAAATATATCCAATAATTCTTTTTAGAACTACTTGACACCTCATTCAAAAATAGGAGGGTAAATTTTGTACCCTGTAGTCTTAGGGGCCGTCCATAAATGACGTCACGCAACTTTTTAAAAAAGGGGTGTCACACTTTTGTGAGGAAGGGTGGTGGGGTTTGAAGAAATGTGACGTCACATCAAAAGAGTAACTTTAAATAACAACTTCCACTGAAATATTTGGTCACTTACAATTTATTTAACGACTTTTTTAAAAAAAATATTTTTTATTTAAATCAGTGCTTCTCAAAGTGCCGGTCGATACACGTGAAAATTAAATCTAATTATAATCATTAAGTTTGAGAACCCACAAGAGAGCATAAGAAATTGTTTGATGTTCACATCACAGCATTGGTGATGTAACCTCAGCTCCGTTTGGTTCTCTCACGGCAGGAGTCTGCGAACTTTTTTGCCCGTTACCCCAAAATTTACAAATTAATGTGAGTTATCCCCCCCACCCCCAGACTCGAGGTCCTGCTCACATGAGTTATTCCCCCACCCCCAGACTCGAGGTCCTGCTCACATGAGTTATTCCCCCACCCCCAGACTCGAACATGAGTTATTCCCCCCCCCCATTCGAATCTGCAACTGGTGAGTTTTACAGACAAGTGTCTAAAAAAGATCTGAATAGGATTATGTGTAGATATTTTAAGTCAAAATGATACGGAATATCCTTTTTTTTTTTGGTGCTGTTGTTTTTTTTATTTTTTTTTAGGGGGGATCTATTTGATACAATTATAAACGTTTTAAGTTTGATATGTTTGATTGGTTTTTTGTTGTTGTTTTTTTTTTTTTTTTTTTTTTTTTTTTTTGGTCAAACGCTCCTTGCCATTCTAGATGATAAAAGTGCCCATTTAAAATTAGTCAAACAATTCATTAACTTTATTGAATGCATCAAGTTCTTGACATCGCAATTCAAGAGGAGCACAAAATTACTTTTCTTTTGAGCCTCGTTTTTTTAAGACATTAAATTTAAATATAACAGAGAGGATTCCTGATACACTCAAGCCATGTTGATTCAGATTATTGTCACTCGTGTCAATATCAATTAAAGTAGGGTGGATTTAGGTGACTTGTAGTTCGTATGTAAGAAATCTACATAGTTGTCAAATTTTAAAAAATCAATATCAGGAAGGAACCGATTCAATAGTGGGCATATGTTCCAAGCGTACACGTACACATGACGTATTTTAATATATCAAGTGGATTGTAATGGATGTTATATGTCCTAAATGAGTCTGCATAACCTCCAAGAGTTTCCTTTTTACCCCAAATGAGATAATTTATCTCTGTTCACCGACCCCTTGGTTAAACAGTCCGATAGCGGTAGCCAAGTATTTTTCATTAGTTTTTAAATTCCACAAGAGAATGCAAAAATTTAAACATGCACATTGGTGACATTATAATTACAACTCTTGTGTGATTTACGTAAAATCTTGGGGAAAAAACTAGTGAGCTTTAGGGTGAAAGGTTATAATATTATTGGATATTTCATTATTGTCATAGTATTTTTCAGTCTTCAACTTGCAGGAATTACTGTATTTTGCTACGCACAAGATGACACCCTAAGACCCTACTTTCCTGTACAAATGGGCGGTTCGTACAGTGCGCGCCATATTTCTCTTCCAGCACATAAGAAATAATTTTTAGAAAACATGGAATTTGATATCAATGTGGTAATTTTAGATTAAATGCCTTTGATGTGCATATACTTAGCAGGAAAACTGCCATTACAAGATCGAAATGGATTTGAGGAATTGTCTTGTATCTATATATTCTAGGTCTACCTACAATGCAATGATCCTTGTTATATCAATAGTCACATTTGCGAGCTTAATCGCGAAGGTTAATAACATCAAAAGGTTTTTGACATTATCCCTACATTGTCCGTTAGCTGTCTCGCTATGCCTTGGCAACTAAACAATTTTTTAAATATATAAAACAAGCCGAATTCATACTTAATCTTATAGGGCTTTAAGCCATGTAGGGGCTCATTTTGTTATCACGTCAAAAAGGGAAAAGAGTGCACTGGTACCTGGTGAAATGGAAGAAGTTTAAGAAGCACTGGCTTACAATTTATTTAATGCCGTTTTACATAGCTTCACATGGGCTACGATATTACAATACAATGTAGACCTACACTAAATAAAAACTTAAATGACAAAAAAGTGATTCGAAGCATATTTTCAAATAGAAAATGAGGTTGTTGTTGTTGTTTTTTTGTGGGGGATCAAAGTTTTGTGACGCATTATTAGGTAGGGGGGTCTAACTTTGACGCGTGACGAGGGGGGTAAGGGTATAAAAAATATGCCAAAATTGCGTGACGTCACTTATGAACGGCCCCATAGGGGTGGTCCATAAATGACGTCACCCGCCTAGTGGGGTAGGGTCGACCATTTTTGACGTAATGTCACGTCATATCATGACGTGCATCTTGAAATAAAAGTTCCACTTAAATATATTATTGTTCACAATTTATTTAATTACTTTTGACTAAAGCTCTGTGACCTCTTATTGGAGGAACGGATCTACCTTTTTTGTGACCAATTGTGAAGAGGGTGGAGTGCTGTGAAAAATTGGCTAAATTCGCAAGACGTCCCCTAACTTTAACTTTAGACTAGCGTTTTGTGAAAAGATAACATTCTTGAATTTGCCTACAGTAATGGCCAAAAAAAAATGTGTTTCAAGATTTGTCCTTCGTGATATTAGAGCATACAACAAAACGGTTAGGTGTCATGGATTGTACTTTTATGAGTTGTTTGAGTTTCAGTATAAGAACAGAATGAAATGAGATATTCGCATGTCTAACTACAGACGGTTCCCCCAGCTGCCTACGTATAGTCATCCAATGGGATTCGTGACATTGTTTTCATGAGCCACTTGTGGTGTGTTTAGGAAGTACATTGAGGATCAGTTCAATCCGTCATTACTTAACAGATAGTGCAACAAAAACTGTAGTCTCTGCTCTTGTTCTAGCTCGTATTGATTACTGCAATTCTCTTCTGTCAGGTGAGCCAAAACAATGCATTGAAAAACTACAGAGAGTTCAAAATTCAGCTGCCAGATTAGTTCTAAAGGCAAAAAAACATGACCATGTTACTCCACTACTTTACTCACTTCATTGGCTACCCATACAAGCCCGAATTGATTACAAACTGGCCGTTCTGTGTCACAACTTCTTTTCTGACTCATGCCCTTCATATCTTACTGAACTTTTGTCAGTCTACTCACCAAGTCGTCAGCTACGCTCTTCTGCAGATACACGCATTCTCTGTGTTCCTAAGGCAAGAACTAAAACATTAGGCGAAAGGTCATTCTCTTTTTGTGCAGCCCAACAATGGAATTCTCTTCCATTACACATCGGTAGTATTTCAACTGCTAAGTCATTCAAGACTGCACTTAAGACACATCTTTTTAAAATTTATTTTAAAAATTTATAAAACAACATTATTTTAAATGATTAACGTAGCTGATGTATTGAGTATAACGTATTGTCATTTATGTAGTTAGTATGATATTAATGTTTCTTTTATTAATGTATGTATTGTTATTTCCATGTATACCGCGCTGTGAGACTGGCTCCTTGCTGGGATACAGCGCTATATAAATTATCATTTTATTATTATTATTATTATTATTATCACTGGCTCATCCCCAGAAATGGACGTAAAAAAATTCTGCTGACTCATCTGTTTTGAGGTTGTTACTGTGCTGACGGCTCTGAATTAATGAAACAATTCGTCTTCATTCCCTCGTCTTCATTCCCTCGTCTTCATTCCCGCGTCTTCATTCCCTCGTCTTCATTCCCTCGTCTTCATTCCCTCGTCTTCATTCCCTCGTCTTCATTCCCTCGGACTCTAACTCATAAAGTGGGAAATATCCTATGATAAAGTGGGATTTTGTTTCCTGTTTCTTCATTGATTTTTAGCTTAGCTCATCGGCTATTATCTCCGACATTTTCCGCACCTCAACTTCCCCCCCCCCCCACCTTCTAATGAAGTCTTCGGTGCACTGACAGCGGTCTGTTTGGCTTGTTGTGGGGGGTGGGGTGGGGCTGAAAATGACACCACACAATTGACGTTTCAGATTGATCTTAAAGTTTTTTGTTGTTTTTTTTTCACTGCTGTCAACTTGAGAAGGCAGCTTGCAGACACGTTCCCCGTTTCCTTGTGCCAGGCCTTCTCATACCTTGTTTGATTAAACTCTTTTTCCCTAACTGATGTGCAGTCTCTCCCCACCTTATCTTTTCTTATCTTATCTGTTACAGACGCTCCTTCTATACAGAATATTATTGCGTGATTCGCTTATCCATGGTTTGTGTCTAGTCCTGCATTCTTATACGAGTTTTAAATGTCGATAAAGTATTGGTTTTCCTGGTTTCCTCATGCAACCCATTCCACGCCCGAATTCCTGACGATGAGGACGAGAATTTGAATCTGTCTGTTCTCTCAATGGAATAAGAAAAGTGTTTTTATCCTTATGTCCATCTTGGGTTATATTAAGTTTTCTTTGTGTTGTATTTCTAAATTAGAATTAATTGCCGTATATATTATGAAATATATATATAATTAAAATCACTTTTAAAATTTGATTCTACCGAACTTTTTGTCAGAATGCATGCATCCAGTATAAACGAAAGTTTACCATCATCAAGAATGTGTGACATCCCCCATGTAGGAAACTGCCATATTCAAAGACCCCACCTCTTTTTTATTATTTTCCTCAGCCATAGATGTCTGTACAGAAGAACCGTATTTATTTATTGAATTATTTTCAAAATATATATAACATATCTGTGTATGGATATTCCATGTGAATATATAGATAATGTTAGCTGAAAAACATATTACAGTTGTGAGGTGTTAAAATAGTCTTGATTTGAATTGCTTTAGTATAGAACGCACCAGATTTGCTGCCAAATTGTTTATGATGTATGCAATGACATGACTGATTCCGTATTAGATGATGTTACCCTAAAACTGTCTCAGTAATCGGCTTCTTTCATTCCTAGCTTTCGGTCAATGTTATACAAGCGGCAGACCTTCCTGGCATGGACATGTCTGGCACCAGTGACCCTTATGTCAAGGTCTACTTGTTGCCAGATAAGAAGAAAAAATATGAAACCAAGGTCCATCGGAAGACTCTTAACCCAGTCTTCAACGAAAGTTTCACCTTCAAGGTAATTATATAGTTCTTTTTTAAGACATTCAACTAATTTATTTAACTATTCTTAAACAGTTCAAAGTACAGTATTTAATGTTTGCTTTAGAATAAGATGTTGAGAATCAAGAACCTTTCAAAACTGTTGGCAAAGAGAATATGTTGTGATTGTATCTATCTTTTGTTTCCATTTACCTTTTCTTACAATGTAACTTACATTGACAACAGCATGTATAAATTTTGTTAAAAGTATGAATGTCACCACAGACGGTGCTATCATCTGGTACAGATTATATGCCTCGTTATTAGGGTACATGTTGTGTTATTAGGGTACATGTGTTATTAGGGTACATTTTGTGTTATTAGGGTACAAGTTGTGTTATTAGGGTACATGTTGTGTTATTAGGGTACATGTTGTGTTATTAGGGTACATGTGTTATTAGGGTACATGTTGTGTTATTAGGGTACATGTTGTGTCATTAGGGTACATGTTGTGTTATTAGGGTACATGTGTTATTAGGGTACATGTTGTGTTATTAGGGTACAAGTTGTGTTATTAGGTTACATTTTGTGTTATTAGGGTACATGTTGTGTTATTGGGGTACATGTTGTGTTATTAGGGTACATGTTGTGTTATTAGGGTACATGTTGTGTTATTAGGGTACATGTTGTGTTATTAGGGTACATGTGTTATTAGGGTACATTTTGTGTTATTAGGGTACATGTTGTGTTATTAGGGTACATGTTGTGTTATCAAGGTACATGTGGGGTTATAAGGGTACATGCTGTATTATTAGGGTACATGTTGTGTTATTTGGGTACATTTTGTGTTATTAGGGTATGGAAAAGACGTAAACAAGGTAAGGGTTAGCCTGACCGGACGTAACAAAACAGCGAACGTTTCGGCAAAGAGCCTTTATCAACGAACATACAATACACAAATAAAACGAAAATAAAAAATAAAATGAAGAAACTTAGCTGCGGTGAAATCCAAAGTATCCAAAATACAGATTATATGCCTTGTTATTAGGGTACATGTTGTGTTATTAGGGTACATGTTGTGTTATTAGGGTACATGTTGTGTTATTAGGGTACATGTTGTGTTATTTGTTGTGTTATTAGGGTACATGTTGTGTTATTAGGGTACATGTTGTGTTATTAGGGTACATGTTGTGCTATTAGGGTACATGTTGTGTTATTAGGGTACATTTTGTGTTATTAGGGTACATGTTGTGTTATTAGGGTACATGTTGTGCACTGTTGTGGTACCAATGTTATGCCTTGTTATTAGGGTACATGTTGTGTTATTAGGGTACATGTTGTGTTATTAGGTTACATGTTGTGTTATTAGGGTACATGTTGTGCTATTAGGGTACATGTTGTGTTATTAGGGTACATCTTGTGTTATTAGGGTACATGTTGTGTTATTAGGGTACATGTTGTGCACTGTTGTGGTACCGATGTTATGCCTTGTTATTTGGGTACATATTGTGTTATTAGGGTACATGTTGTGCCCTGTTGTGGTACTGATGTTATGCCTTGTTATTAGGGTACATCTTGTGTTATTAGGTTACATGTTGTGTCATTAGGGTACATGTTGTGTTATTAGGTTACATGCTGTGTTATTAGGGTACATGTTGTGTTATTAGGGTACATGTTGTGTTATTAAGGTACATGTTGTGCTATTAGGGTACATGTTGTGCACTGTTGTGGTACCAATGTTATGCCTTGTTATTGTGGTACATGTTGTGCACTGCTATGGTACCGATGTTATGCCTTGTTATTAGGGTACATGTTGTGCACTGTTGTGGTACCGATGTTATGCCTCGTTATTAGGGTACATGTTGTGCACTGTTGTGGTACCGATGTTATGCCTTGTTATTAGGGTACATGTTGTGCACTGCTATGGTACCGATGTTATGCCTTGTTATTAGGGTACATGTTGTGCACTATTGTGGTACCGATGTTATGCCTTGTTATTAGGGTACATGTTGTGCACTGTTGTGGTACCGATGTTATGCCTTGTTATTAGGGTACATCTTGTGTTATTAGGTTACATGTTGTGTTATTACGGTACATGTTGTGTTATTACGGTACATGTTGTGTTATTAGGGTACATGTAGTGTAATTACGGTACATGTTGTGTTATTAGGGTACATGTTATGTTATTAGGGTACATGTTGTGTTATTAGGGTACATGTTATGTTATTAGGGTACATGTTGTGCACTGCTGTAGTAAGATGTGATTTGTAATGACAAATTTTATGGTGAATGAAGTAAAAATTTACTCTAGTTCTAGGCTCTGGTTTCTACTGCTTCTCAAGTGTCCTCATTCCTTACTGGATCCTTACACATTTAAGTTTAAAGTAGCCAATCTGAATAATCTTTCTGTGTCATTTTTTATGAATAGCAGTAATTGATTGTTTAGGTACATTGCCTCTTTTTCCATGACATATTTGTGTAAATTGCCATAGGTGAAATACAGGTTTTTTTTTACAGATGTGTAGATTATGTAATTCAGTCCTAATGCAAGGAGCAGTAAAGGTAATGAAAGGATATTTTTTTAATAATAAATATTTATTATAAGATTTATATAAGTTTGTTTCTGCTCACACCAGGTCCCATATGCAGAAGTGGGCTCAAAGATTTTGACCTTTGCTGTGTACGACTTTGACCGCTTCTCAAAACATGACCAAATCGGTCAGGTTCAAGTACCACTGAATTCCATCGATCTAGGAAGAGTTGTGGAGGAGTGGCGTGATCTTCAGTCTCCTGACACAGAGTCTGAAAAGGTTGGACTATTAACTTACATCTTAATGTATTAAAAACCTTTTCGAAGCACACTCCATTGTTTGCATAAGAACATAAAAGTAAGAAACCGTTTTCTTCCCTGCAACCCATTAAAGTTAAATTTTTAAAGTTTTATATTTAAAAGATTGTGTTCAATATACCTAATTAATATCATTTAAAATACATGGCACTTCATAATAAAATCTTTAAATTTACATTTATGCTTTGAATCTAGTAAATCATTCAATTCATCACATCATTCAATTCATCAAATTATTAAATTTTAAAACCGATTCGAACGTAACCTGCAGGAGAACAAGCTGGGAGACATTTGCTTCTCTTTACGCTATGTTCCTACTGCTGGTAAACTGACCGTTGTGATTTTGGAAGCCAAAAACTTGAAAAAGATGGATGTCGGTGGTCTCTCAGGTCTGTAGGGGTCATTTAGACCTTTTTTATTACTTTATTACTAATTTATTGTCTAGTATTTAAACTAAGAACAGTTCTTTAAAAAGGATTACGTTATTTTAAATTCAATTAAAATACCAAAGCACTAAATTTGTGTTCGAATTTTTAAAAAAAAAATGTATGTAAATTAATCCTAATTCAAAAGTTATCTGAAAGCTATATTTTCTAGCATGGATACATAAAGCTTACAAGCATTTGCATTTACTAAAAAAAATACCAATACACAAAGCAACAAAAGTTGTATGGAGTTAGAAGTAAAACTGAAATAAAATTTTTGCTGCATTCGAATAATTCCAAGAAAAAAAAATGAAACAAATTTTAATAAAATTTTCATGAAACAGATTCATTGTGACCTTTTCAGTTAAAACATAAAAGGTCAGTGGCGCCACCTATAAATATTTAGTCTGCAGGATATTATACCTGGAGTAATCATATTTATTTAATAATCATTTTTATCTAACACTGATACTATTTCTCTGCAGATTGATGTATTTTTTGTAGTTTCCTAAAATTGATTCTTGTTTTCAGAGGCTTTATTCTGATGCTCTATAAAAGTTAATTAAATGGATATAAAATTTGGTTAGAAACTCAAGATCTTTGTAACACTCAAGGCTGAAATGAGACCAACTGCAGCAGCTTACATTCACAGCATCTCATTCATTATGTGTATTTTGTAATAAAACTCAACAGATCCGTATGTGAAAATTGCTCTAGTACAGGGCACAAAGCGCCTCAAGAAGAAGAAAACAACAATTAAGAAAAACACACTCAATCCTTATTTCAACGAGTCTTTTGGATTTGAGGTTCCATTTGAGCAGATTCAGGTAGACAGCATTGAGAGTCCGCCATTACTATTCTTGTTTTTTTTTCTTCTCACTCGCACTGTTTTTATCTATTCCATTTTCAATTTTTGTATGATTTTTATTTTTTACTTCATTTGTCTTGATTGCTTAAACCATTTTTTTGTCTTTAACAATTTTTTTTCGCTAAATCCTTTTTAATAAAGTCATCAAGTGATTTGTGTAAATTTTTATGTTTAGCAGCTTTTCCTTCACGTTGCAATGAGAAAATATTTATTGAATTACTCTTTTCAAGTAACACATTTCTAAATATCCTTTCTAAATTTAATTTAAAGTATTATACTTTTAAAAAGTTCAAATTCAAATATATACATTTTAAATGTTAAATTTAAGCAAGAATCTCTTTTATATCACAAAATTTTAAAAATCACTTATTATTTCTAACATGATTTTTATTCATGCACTTAAAGAAATGTACATGTCATTTATAAGTATGTAATAAAGTGAAAGTAATAAAGCAATTTTGTTTTTCAAATTGCAGACAGCATAGCATGCCATTTCTCATTATCTTCTTACCTAACCTTAACAAACACATCTCTTAACCTTTGCCCCCTGACTACTTTCTTACCCCCTATTCTTTTGTCCTCATTTGTATGGTAAATTAATTGCTGTAACTTTTTTTTGCCCTCAGAATTTTTAATAAAACTGCAACTCAGTAGTTTAGTTGTCCATTGTTTACAGCTAAATAAAATAATTCATGATCTTCACCTTACTTTATTGATGTTCAAAATATAAGCAGAAGGACTACAGATCTGCTGCAGACTGAAGACGTCAAGAATCCAAATGATGATTTGTTCTGCCTTTAATTTTTGATCTAATGCGTTCTAATCTTTTTCTCTTTTTTCTTTTTAACCCAATTATTTGTCCTTTTTTAAAAAAATCTCTGCACATTTTTATGTTTAATTTCCAAAATTTTGCTTTGTTTTTTTTTTTGATACCATTGGTATGGAGCAGATCCCTATGTGAAAATCTCTCTGATGCTCAATGGAAAACGGGTGAAAAAGAAGAAGACCACCATCAAGAAATGCACTCTCAATCCTTACTATAATGAATCTTTTACGTTTGAAGTTCCATTCGAACAAATTCAGGTACCTGTATATTCGTATCTGTTACCATGTGCAATGGTGCAATCCTACTGTGTCGATGACCAGGGATGGGATTAGCCTATTCTCTAGATTATTAAACCTAGCCCTATGTATAATAAGAATCTGTATTCATTGAGCTTTTGATGTTTGCTTACAACTGTTAGACTTAATTTTTTTTACTAATATTTCATTATATCAAAATTTTGATATCATTTTGTTTTTCAAATGACAAACACTTTAAGAAATGTCTCCAACTGAAACTAGTAAAATTATTCATACTGATTTATAGGGTCATATTAAATATTTAAAACTCAAAAGTCCAAAGCTCATTGTTAATAGACCTGTAAATCCTAACCAGCACTTGGTTCACCTAGCAGGCTTACTAACTGAGGATTGTTTGTGCTTATAATAACACTCTGTACATGTGAGTTATTCTAGACTGTGTTGCTTGATTCCAAACAGTAGTTCTAGATGCCAAGGAAAAACTTCAACTCATCTGATATTTTAATTTTATAGTCTTTGCTTCACTTAAGATTTTTTTCTCTATCTGAAAATCAGAAGCAGTATATGCTGTTAAATTTGGGCTAACCAAACAGAACAAACCCATTTTTAATTTTATTATTTTGATAATTAAAGGGTTTCTAAATACTCTGCACTTCTCATCACCTGTATGAGATTGCAGTATAGTTAAAAATACTAATATGTCAGGCATATCTTTATAATGCTGTTACACTCCATTATAATTGCATCATACTTGAATGAGAATAAAATTGTTTAAAAAATAGAAAAATATTTATTTTATACATGAAACTTTGTTGAAAAGTTACCAGATCACTGCATGAGTCTAAGTTTCTAAACAGTTTAAACAGCATTTTAAAATGGTGGTCTCATGTTTTCTTCTCTGTAGATGAGAAAACACTGGATGAAAATTTCTTAACAAGCACATTGAAAATGATGCACTTATCTTGACGCATTACAAGTGGCATAACTACTGCATGGCTAAAAAAATATAGCATATTTAAAATAAATTAAAGTCTCTTTATTCTATTCCCATCAAGAAAAATACATTAGAAAATGTGTTTAGCTCTTCACCTTGATATGATAATCATCTAATAACACTATCTATAAATTGTTTATACTCATACAATTGTTAATTTATGTTTTTGATTTATTTAAAGATTTAAAATTTTTAAGACAGTAAATTTAGTGCCAAAATATGGATGGTGGCAAAAAGTGTTTATATTTCCTTTGACCATCCTTAAACACCAAAGTTAGGCCACTGCAAATGTACCTGATCCCTGATGTAGTTGATAAATTAAGTTTTAAATAGCCTTGTAACACAGTGCTGGCGTATGCATGATCCTGCTCAATAATTTTATCTGTTTTCAATTTAAAACTGATTCAATATATTTACGTTTTATCAATTGGTAAAACTGGATGAATCTTAATGAAAGGAGCTTAGGTTAAACAATTTTTTTAAAGATGTGCTCTGAACATTAATTTCTTCAAAGACTAAAATTCATTGTTCTCTTTTCCTTTTAAAAAATATTTCATTAAAGGGTTGTTTATTTTAAGAATGGGAGCTTTAAATTCTATTTTCTTTTTTTCGTATGAATTTTTAGAGCAATGCATATTCTGATGATCTGTTTACTAGCGATATATGAACAAAAATTGCTCCGTTTTCTATAGTTTTAATTATGCAGTTAGATGAAGATTAAAACAAATACTAAATGAATTTTATAGTAAGCATAATTATTATTTAATATATTATTTTGTGTGTTTTCTTTAATCCAGCTTTGCAGTCTCATTTTGAAACATTTTTGTAGGATGATCTATATTCTATATTGATGCATTTAGATTTTTTTCATAGGTTACAAGACAATGCTAATTTGGAAAGAAAGAACTGGTTGCTACACCCAAAAATATTGATACCATAACAAAACTATCATTATCATTTTCAAACAATAAAGTTTTAGCTGCACCTGCTGCAAACATTCAAATTGAGTTACACTTTAAAACATGTACAGATACAAATAACCCTGACACCTATCTGCTCATCAAAAATAAAAATAACTAAACATCATCAAACATAATCAGATACAGAAACACATTCAAGTTACCTGAATGCGTATCTTAGTACTCATTTTATTATTTTATCATTAGATAGATTTTAGGTAGTGTAGCACTTCTCTAACTCTGATGCAAATTGAGGTTGCCCACCATCATGCTGAGATTTAAATTAAATCTTTGCTACCAATTTTTTATTTTTTGTTAGTAAGGATTGTTGTTCATGTTGAAATCCTTTCACCTTGATGAATAATGAAACAATTATACTTTTTTGAATAAAATTGTGTGATTCAACATCATTGCTTCTAAATAATTCATTTTGTCAATTTTACCTATATCAAAGTAACTTCTTCAAAATCATTCTGACTAGCAACAATCACACACACTTATAAATATGGCCTGGCTTTTTATATTCTTACTGCTAACTGTTTATTTGGCATTAGAATAGAGCATACATATTTTTTGTTATCTTGGCTTTGCAGCATTGTTTAGTGCATTTGTTTTAGATTTTTTAATATTATTAAATAGTTTGATAGTTGACTTAGAATAAAAAAACACCTTTAAATTATTAAAGAACATTACACAATATTCTCAGTCATTATAAGATATCATGAATCTTGAAGCATGTAATATAATTAAACATATGTCTAAAATATTTTTCATTATTCCACTTAAGCCTATTGAAAGCAGAATAATTTAAGAGAAACACAAGAAAATAATTTAAGTTTTAATATGTTATTTATTTTTGGCATGAATTTGTCATTTATTTTTATAGATAATTATTTATTATATTTTGCTTTCCTCTGTTCACCTCTGGAGAAACTTTTATATTTCTTTATACCACCTTTTTATTTTTTCCTGCATGTTTAATTTTGTTGTTTCTTCTTTTCTTAAAACCTTTTTTTTTAAAAATGTTCATGTATTATTAAATGCACATATTTAATAATATCACTGTTACTGGCTTGTTCAGTCTTGAACATTATTAATTGCTTTTGTTTTAATTTGACATATTCATCACAAAGTTATGAACTTTCTCTAGCGAAGTAATACAGTAACAGACCGACTTAATAGGGACATAATACTTTTAATATATGTGGAGTGGTTTAACAATGGACAAATGAGTTTAAATTATTTAGAAATTTTTTTTAAAATTAACCATTTATGTATTTTTTTTTTTAGTAAGTTAAGGGTAAACAATTTATAAGTGAAATATCAATGTGTATTTAGCAAATAAGAAATTTGCTCTATCATGAGCTTATAATTATTTTATAAAAATCCTTGATTTAAGAAAAGTTATAATTCTTTCAAATTAATTTTAAAATGTATTATTTTTTACTGAAAATTTAATTAGATGCAAATATTTACTTTTTGAAATATTTCTTTTTAGTGTATAATACATATGTAATGTTTTGCATATTGACAAAAGGTATTTGTAACATAATTTGTTTTACAAACAGCTAATTGTAAATATTAAATTATAAAATACTCTATCCATTTCTTTTTAAGTTACTGAAATTTTAAACAGAAATGTTTTAAATTTGTGTTCTACTAACATAAACACATTCATATTTCTGTAATACTGAACATCAGTGTATTACTATTGAAGCTTTCATTATATACCATTACATAAATTTACAGTAAACAAAAAAGCATGTCAAGTTATGTTTTTGATTTAGGGATCAATCAGTTTGTTTTTTAAAACTACTTTAAATGAGGAGCAGGTAATGAATAATAAGCTAATTATGTGTCACTGTTTTTCTTTTTTTTTTTTGTAAAAAGTATTATGTATGAGGAAATTAGAAAAGTATCACAAGAAGTATTAATCTTATAGAAATAAATTGCATAATATTTGTACTCATCAATTTGAATGAAATTTTTTTTTATATCATCAACAGAAAGTAACGCTAATCATAACTGTGGTTGACTATGACCGCATTGGCACATCTGAGCCCATTGGTCGATGTGTTCTCGGCTGCAACTCTTCAGGAACAGAGCTCCGTCACTGGAGTGACATGCTAGCCAACCCACGACGCCCTATAGCACAGTGGCACACACTACAGGAAGTGCCAGAGAAGAGCTAAATAAATCAGTCACAGGTTTTTCTTCTGAGACAACAACACCAACCAACAACTACTTGTTAAGTTATTTTATTTCTGAAATGTTTTGAAATAATCATTTCCAAAAACAATCTTTTTTTATTTTTTTGTAGATCAAAAAGTTACAGAAAAGCAATTTTCTTAATGAAAAACACTCAAGGCACTGACTTAATTCAATTTTTTTCATCCTAATATTTTGAAATCAATAAAGTCATTGTACTTAAAAAGAAATGAAACAAAATGTGACACATAAAAGAAAATTTTTTTTTCAAGTTTTGTGTTTGTGTTTTTTAAAAAATTACAATAAAAGAATAAATTAAAAGGGTTAAATTATACTTGTCAATATATTCCTTTTTTAGTTTCAAAATCAAATTAATATCAGCAAGATTTTCGGGAAACTTTATAAAAATTATATTTTAGGTATTTAAGGTAGATCTATCAGTTATTGTGATATTTAAAAAAAAATTAAATTGTTGTTAAGAAAACATTTCATGATGTTTTATGTAGAAATAAGATAAGAAAAATGCTATTGATTACATTTACATTTGCTAGCATAAAAAGGTTCACTGAGCTTATTGAAGTATTTTATTGTGCAATATTTACTGATGTTTTGGATAATATTTTTATAATTGAACTTCAGAAATTATTTTTTTTTTTAATTAAAATTTTTTAAAAACATTTTTAAAAAGTTTGATTTACTTTATTAAAATTATAAGTATTTATTATATTAAGGCTACATAGCACGAACACTTTATTGTAGATCTTTTTTTAATAAAGTTATTAAAACAATTAAATGAATGTTCCGGTTTCAAATTTCTCTCCATTGATAGGTTTTATGGAGTTGAATATAATATAAATAATTTGTTAATTATGCTGCCAATTTTTTAGTTTAACTTTCAGTCAGTAATGTTTACAATTATTAATTGTCATATTCTTGTCCATTTTATTTATTCCTTGACAAGCAACTTAATCCAAATTACCTGGCCCTTACTTAAAGCACTTTTCACTGTCATTTTTATTTGGAGGCAGTTGTCCTGTCCAATGAAAAACAATCAGCATGTAAAGAGAAGCTAACAATTTATTTTGTCCAAAAGTAACTTAACATTTCTTCTTTATCATTATGTAGCTTTGTAATTGACTACTGCACTTGTAAGAAAGTGCTAATTTCTCCTTCTTTTATGTTTATACTGTCAATGGTTTGGAGAATTAGGCAGTTGACTATTTTTTATCTGAGAATTTAGACATCTGTAAATTAGTTGAAAATAAAATCAAATATTTTAAAGTAAATTTTTTTCATTTTTAAATCACAGGGTATTATCTTCAATATGTATTGAAAGAATTAGATACCATGTTTCTAAAATTCTGTAAGAACTGGTTAGAGAATGTGCATTGTCCCAAACAAAGGCGCATTACCTCTTGTATGCAGTGTTAAAATCATGTTTTTTTAAGCTACCAGTATCACTAATGTCAATGATAGTTGAAGCTGATATGGTGTTTTGTTGATAAATTAAAAATCAAATCGGCGTTTTTAAACATGTTTTTTTTTTTTATTTGTATAATATTTATGTTTAAATTGAAGGAAACAATTTTAATTTGATCTTTTGGGAAATGAAGAAAAAAATTATGAAAGCCTTGCGGCTAAAAAAAAAAACCCAGTGGTTTTTTTTTTTTAATATGGTAAAGCTCATTTGATGATTATATTGAGACAGATTGAAGACACACTGCTGTCTCCACAGCTTGACCATCACTTGTAAATAATCTTATCATTTAATGTGTTCTAGTTCAATTTTAGTCTGAGCTATGTTCAGTGATTTCTTGTGATTGTACTGCATTCAGTGATTGTGATCACAACAGTTCATATTTATTCCATAGGTTTTACTCTATTTACCATTTTATACTTCAGTCTTGTCTAGTTTCCCTTCCCATTTATTTTGATTATAATTATTTATATTTTGTTGTTTCAGATGAAAAATATCCTTAATTTGTAAAACAAGCTCTAGCTTATTCATTAGTATGCTGAACAAAATTCACTTTTTTTATTTTCATGTGTTATTTCATTAAGAGCAAAAAGTCTCAATAGAAATTAGAACACTAATTATAAGTAAACAAAAACTACTTGAACCCCACTTTTGCCTCAAACTCAAACAAGCTTTATTAATATTCAAAGTCTTTTTTCATTAAATCTTTCATTACACCCACCACTATTTTAACTTTTCTTGTACTTGGCTATTTTAAAAATTATTCTTCATGCTTTACTTCTAATTCTTATGGTCGTCATGCATTTTCTCCCCCTTTTATCTTCTTGAGTTTTCAAATTTTATTATGTTATCTTGAGAAGATGCTATTTTGTTTCTCCTTTTCCCTTGCATATATTGTGTAGAAAGTGGTGACTCTTACAGTAACGCTCAAGTCACAATACGGAAGGGAACTATTAACAGCACATTTATTTATGATGCTGAAGAGAATTAAGCATTATGGATATGAACTTTTCAAATCAACCTATAAGCATAATTCCAGACGTTATAACAAATGGATGTGATATTTTTTCAATGCTTTATACACTACAAAACTTTTTTCAACCATGGTGTTTGTTTTAAGGATCAACAAAACAAAACAACAAAAAAAAAAGTGATATGTTATCTTATTAATATAAATGTTAGAACATTCTCAATTTTGATGTCAATACCAGAGATATAGTCCTAATTCAGCTGACTGCAGATTTAATCACTAGACTTATTTATGTTATTGTACTCATATTCAACAAAATTTGTGCAGCATTTATCTTTCTGTTGATATGTAGTTGATTTAGATAAGCTAATCTATTTTTTAAATCAATAACTGTTTATATTTGTCTCTGGAAAAATCTAGTGCAGACCTGGAGTGACAACCAATTAGAATAAATTGTTCATAAAACTATTGGATCTAGCGTATTTATAGAAGACAATTAGGTAATCAAACTTTTATTAATTAAAATAATGTTCATTCTATCAGTTTGTGTATTACAACTTTGATTATTAGCTGTAGCTCTTAGAAAAATTGTGTTTAGCACTGTTACAAAACAGTGCTTACAAAGCAGGGTCCAAGGTCATGGGTCACAGTGTGAAGGTTAAAGGTCACACAAAATCCAGCAGAGACACTTGTGTTGTCAGTGTGCCACATTGGTTAGTTCATGTATATTCATTTGTCGCTGTTGGAAAATAAACATACACAAAAAAAAAAGAGAAATGTGTCAATTTAATTATCAATTTTTGCTAAGTTTCTTTAAGATCATTTGGTTGTAAATTTCCATACATTCTTGTGTGTGGAAAGTGTGGTAACAGTTTAACCTTACATGTCTCATCATGTATGGTATACCCCAAGCTGAAGTGCCATTGCCCAAAAGTTGAGCTAATAAACGATTATATAACCATATTAAGGTCAGAAGACCTAAGTGTCCCATAACCTCATTGTCCTCAAAGTCAGCGATGGACTTTTCGGCAATAGTCATTTGTCAACATTTTTATTGTGGCGTAACGTAAGCTAGATCTCAAGCACCTCAGCTTGTGAGGCGGGCGCACTATAGACTTCGATATCCAGCACCTCTTAAAATTAATATTTATTTTGGTGTGTGTGCCTCTATTAGAATATCACCTGTGATTATTACTTCTCCAAGAATGCTTCACAAAAGAAACTACCATTCACTTTGTGTTAGTCTTTAAAGGATGGATTATTACCCACTATTTAAACCTACATGTCACTGTTTTTAAGAGATGCTAATAGAAACAGAGACAATTTTCTTCAATATAATCAACATCTCACAAATACTTGGAAATCACAAAAGTTTAAGTTTTCAGTAAATGCATAAAGTTCAACTTTACCATTTAGACTATTTTTATAAAATAATGTTTCATTTCAAAGATACCAAAATAATAACAAAAAAAATTCCATTAATCATTAAGTTTGGTTTAATAACTTCGTAGACTGGTATTGACCAGACTTATTAAACAACCAGTCAATTATGTGCATTTTACAAGTCAAAAGTCTCTGGATTTGTTAAATATTTACAATGGTATTTGTAGGAAAACTCAAACAAATACATTTTATCAGTTCATGAGCATAAAATATGGTCATGTAAAGTATTTGAAACACGACAGTAGTACAACTCCCATATTCCAAAAAAAAATTAAATTTATTTACACTCCATTACAAATTCCAAGAAATTAACAGCAGAACTCCAAACCAAGCGTGTAATGTCAATGTTGCTACAGCAAGTGACCATATAGCTAAAATTGTATCATAATAAAAGGCATAGATGAATATTTATTTTTAAATCTACTTTTGAGTCAACTGAGCTCTTATTGATATGAAATATTTTGCTGTAAAATGTACATATGCTCTTTAAATACATGTTTTAAAAAATTGAATTTTTTTTCATAGCCATATTCTTTAGATAATAGCACATAATGCACAGTAGCATGTTTGTGCCACAAGGCATGTTAGTTTTACTATAACATCACATTCCAAAGAAATCAACTCCATTCAACCAAATAATCATTAATTGAATAGCTAGAGAACAAGCCACTTTAACAGGGAAATCCAGTTATGTTCCAGCCTGCTAAAGTCATATGGATCCCTGAAGAAATAGTTTTGCTGCCATTACTGAACTTGTAATGATCAACAGAATGGTGCACCAGGAATGGCTATACAGGTTTCATTATCTCATCACCTTCTTTGTCCACACTTTTTGTTCCTTGAACAAGTACTTCAACCTTTTTCGGAGCTACATATGAGCCCATCCCCCCTGCTCTGTCTGCTTCTTCTTGAGTGTATGGCTCTGTTTCAAGAGCTTTCATCCTGTTAAATAAAAAAAAAAAAGTATGGCTGATACTGAAAAAAAAAATGTGTTCAAATAATCTGATATTTTAAAAATCGATTAATCAATTTATTTTAATCGATTAGATTTTTATAACACATAAATAAATCCCAATTAGCTTTGATTAATTATTTCTTGAAATCAGTTACGTATGGTTAGACACCAAATTTGTTCTGCAATGCAAGAAATAAAAAAGAAAAACTTTATTGTTTACATATGCACGTCTAGATAAATAATAATAACACGGGAAAATTATGTAAGTAACAAAAAATATAAATCATTAATAAATTGGAAAAATATAAAATCAACATGTAACTTCCATTTCATGTAGGATAATGGTACAGTCCTTTCCATTGTTTGGATATAAAATGCAGTGTACAAATTTGTCCAGTGAAAGCTACTGATTGAAATCTAAATGGTCAATCCAGTCATTTCAGATTGAGGAAAAAAAGTAGTGGAAAGAATATTTCCAAACAGTTTAAATGAGTCAGCAAGGTGTTAACTGTTAATCGGCCCTTAGATCAGGAAAAATTAAACCCAAACTTCAGTGAGTCCCTTTAAACCAATTACTGGGAGTAGTTGGGTTTTTTTTTAATTAAAAAAAAATTAACTCTTTTAAAAGTTTGTTGTTTTGTTACTAGAAAGATATGTGACTGGAACTAACACGCAAGCAATGTTGAAATCAAATCATTTTCTTAACATATAAATAATATACATGTCATCACTGGTCAAATTCCAATAAGGAATATTTTTTTTAAAAATTTGATTTGTTGCCTAGGTCTAAAACGGTGCGCTTTTGATGTGATCAATCGCCAAGACCACAATAGTTACTATTTATATTACAAGTTACATTTGATTGACGTAGGAAATTTGAGTTCTGTCTTTTAGTGACAGATATCCTGCATGTCAAAAGTATTCAACTTAAAATTTTTAATTCGCTGATTTGACGGGCAATCTAAACACTAGCGGCGGTGACATGCCACAGGCAAAATGGGTCGAGCCGAGGTGAAAAATTTGACCTTAGTTTTAATGCATGCACAGAAATTTATAAACTTGTAACTTTTTCTTTGATTATATGGAAACAAAACATGGCCACATAGACGTAAGCAAAGTCATTTACTTCAGAAAAAAAAAGTCCTGACTTTTGATAACTTTTCCCGACTTTCAAGAACGGGAAAATTATTTTAAGAATTCCTGACTTTTTCTCTGTCTGAGTGGGAACCCTGTTAAATTCTTACAAAAACAGTTTTATAAAAAGAAATGACTTATATTTTACCTTCTCTTGTGGGGTTTACTCTTGAAATGGTCTGTTAATGCCTTGTCATTGATAAAATATTTCCTGAAAAAAAAAGATATTTTAAACATACATTTTCAATAAATTATAAAACTGCAGCCCCATGAAATAAAAATAATCATTGAGGACTTACTATTACTTCTGAATCTTATTTAATAACTGACTTCCGAAGAAAAATGCCCAAAATCCCATAGATAAGCCAAGCTGATGTGGTATGTAACTTGTCATTACTATCAGATAATTCAAACCAGGTTTGTTAGTGACCATGGGTCTAAAACTTTGTTTTGGGGAACACAAACCATTTGAAATAAGAATATAGTGGGAATTTTTTTTTTTAGCAATTACCCCAAAATATAATTTGATAATACATTGAAAAAATATTTTATTGTTATTAAAAAATCTTTATTTGGCACAAATAGATTTCTGTGAAAAAAAAAATGCATAATTTGCATACCATCTGGATACTGATGTTTGGTTAAAATAATTGATTTTGATTTGTTTATATGCAAAACCATGTGAAAGATTCACAAAAACTCGAATAAAGAAATCATTTTAAATTTTATTTTGAAACCTTCTAATCTTTTGACATGTTGAGACTAAACTCATTTTAAACTCACAGTAGATTACTTTCGAGTAACTTCCGGAATTCCCCACATTCAAACCACATAATTCTTTTCCCAAATTAATATTAAAAAATTCAACAATTAAATGGGCCTCTGAAATCAACTTCTATTTGTTTGGATGTTATGAAAAATTTATAAAACTAATCTTTGACAGTTTGTTGATTAAATACAATTATAAAGCTTATGATTTTGTCAGCAGAGATTAATAAAAAAAAATGAGATAACAAAAAAAAACAATTTAAAAAAAAAAAAAACACATTAAAAAATTACATTAACTTATTATCATCTGATTCTCATATACTCCGAAATGCTGTGTAAGTGATGCCGATGCCGAGAATCTGTAATTGCTCTAATAGCAAAGATGCATGCAGAATCACAGATGTCTAAAACTTTACGCTTCGTATGGAATACAAAATGTACCAAGGGCAGACTTTTCATAGTTTCATAGGCAACCATCATCCTTCATTGCCATTTTGACTCATTACTATTGCTTTGTTCTCATTTTTTCATTCATAAAAAGTGGCCATGTGCAAAAGCCACATAACTAGTGATTAGAATTAGTTATGAGTCAAAGTTTAAGGTTCAAGGAGTTCCTAATTTTATTTGTATATTTTCATAGAGTACAGTTCGCTTTGTCACGAGTCATATGATTGATGTGTGAACTGGAACTTGTAAACACATCCGAAACTTTGTTTAAGGATTACTTTGACGTTTTATACAAAGTTAAATGAGTTATATAAAATTTAAATAACTATGTGTCACAAATTTATGAATGACAGCATCAAATAATGACCACTGATTTTTGTCCAAACAAATACTCATATCGGCACAAAATATAGAGAATTTTTACCCTTTGCTATATACTTACGCACAAGTTAAGCAGTAGAACTGAGCAGCACCTGGTTTATCTAAATCAACTTCCTGTTTTAATAAAGAATCAGGACTTTTTAAATCTCCATGAATCTGGTCCAAATCTCTTGTGCGATGCCTTGTTCGGTATTTTTCTTTCAATGGCTTGTCTCCTTTATGCATTTTCTTTCTGCGATAGCGGCCCATTTCCAGTTATTCCTTTTATTAACTATAAGAAATGAAAAGTAAAAAACAATTTAAACCCCAATTAAAACATGTAATGGTAAATATATCAACATTATACTAGATGTAATACTATATTTTATTATAAATGACTAAACAAAACCAAGAACAACTAACTGTCAGTCATTCAGAAATATGTCCTGTCAGGGGTATGAGAACCACTGCGTTTTAAAGTGGTATTTTTGCCTGGTCACAAGATCGTATTTTGACTGTGAACGAATCTCAATTCACGCGTGAATGTGTTCATGTCCACCCAAGGTCTGTCCAGGGGTCACGGGTATATAACTCGTGGGTCTCGATGTGTGACAGGAGACGTAGGACAGACGCAGTGAGAGAGGACAAGGGGTTAGGCGGCAGAGACCAGTGGCGTGTTGAGAGATCACCGGTGGGTGAACACGAGAAGAGCGGAACTGATTAGAGTTGTGTGTTGACCGGCTTGACTGTACGCCGGGAATATGTTTAACTAACAACTGGAGTTTGACGTTGTGCATCCTTGTCAAGTGTATTAAAGATGTAAATAAAGGTTGTGCTGTTGAAAAAGACTTTGAATTGCATTAATTGTACAACAGTGTTGGTGTGAACTCCGGGAACCTTAAACCCTAGAAAACGATACCCGACATGTCCTAACTACTTTATTATTGGGGCTAGAACTAATAATAGTAATAAAATCAATTTAAAATTTAACATTCTTATAATTACAATTCAAAATCAATCAGAGCTTACAAGACAAAGCATAAATATTTTTTTTTTAAAATAAGCTATGATAACCATATATACTTAATAATAATGTGTTAAAAATAAAAGGATGCTGTCAGTGCTAAGACTAGTCATAACAGCCAGTAAACTACTGACTACTGCTATGACTTGTCGTAGCAATAAAATTATTTCTTACTTCTTACTGATACTGTTATGACTTTTTGTAGCAGTTCACACATTGAAAAACAAAGCCGCTATAAATACTATAAAATCTTAACAAACTCTTCATAATATTTTATTTAGCAAATATATGATATTAATAGGTCTGAGCTCATGTATGTGGGTATTAATCCTAAAATCTAAATTTATTTATATATTATATTTATTTAATCAACACCTCCGCTTTCCAAAATAAACAGTACACAGATTACAATTATCAGCACCCTCATTTAAAATTATAACTATTTGTTGTTAAATGGACAACAATTAAATTTTTTATCTTTAAAATTAATCGACTTCCCTAGTATTCATGACATTTGATTATGAGAACTAAACTTTAGACTTTAGTATTAGTAGTAGCATAATTAAAATACAGTTGTAGTCGTAACAATAGTAACATTAATCAGTAAGCACATGACATAGCATATTTTATGCCCAGTTGTAACAGTATCCTGTAAACTACTGCTACTAATACTGAAAACTGCTATTACTTGCAGTAGCAATAAAATTATCTCGTATTGTTAGCTACGACTAGTCGTAGCCACAAACAGTTCAAAAATAAAAAAACAAAACCCAACAAAAGACCAATGTCAACAGTTAACAATGCCAATACTAATAATAACAGGCAGTGGCTATTGAGACGCTAACGTCTTAATAGCCCACAGGCTATCGAGACGCTAAGTCCGAATAACCCACAGGCTATTGAGACGCAAACAAAATAAGCCAATGAAAATTAAGTAGTTGTCCTTGACAGACGTCACGCGCCAAGTGGGGTAAGGGAGGGGGTCATGCATTTGTAACAATGTGTGAGAGGGTGTTAAATATGATGTCACATGTAAATGCACAACTTTAAATAAAACTTCTACAAAAATATACAATTGCTTGCTATTTCTTTAAGAACGTATTAAGTGGCCAAAAAAAAGAGCTAATAATAATAAATAATCATAACTCCACTTCTATAAAAGGTAGAAAAACAAAACAAATGTTTTTCGTGGCAAGCCCTTTAAAATATTATATTTTAAAAGCTTATTGGACTACATTTATATTTTCTGTCAAAGTACTAAGTAATATGACACGCCACAAATCAATTAGCCTAAGGGGCCATCCATACGCGAGCAGGGGGGAGGGGGGTCTTCGAAAAATGGCATTTGGATGCGTACGGGGGG
>MUZC01004447.1:333611-347971 GCA_002072015.1 Radix auricularia
GACCGTTTCCCCTCTAGACTCTAGGTGCGTGACTTCATTTTAACAATGGCACCTTATCATAGTACGGTCATTTAGCTCAGTCATAAAATGAAATTTTCTACCCCCTTCCCCCGCTTGACAATAAATATATTTATATGGGAATTTATCATGTATTACTATTACTGCTACTAAGGCTACTAGTACAACTACTAGTAGTACTAGTCATTTATAATTTATTGCTTCCTTGTTGACAACTATTCAACTATAGATGTGGAGGGTATAAAAATAGATAGTTGGGGGAAATTAATAAATATCATCATAGCATAAGTAATAAAAACTCATTGTGGTGTACAAATATAATAATTTGTTTTTAAAAAAAATAAAGAAAAGAAAAACTATGCTCCACCTCATGGATTCGATCCACCTCCGCCTCATAAAAAAAAATAATAAAAAAAAAAGACACTCATTGGTTCTGACCATTCCTCTACCGACGCTCATGATTATTTAGCGTTTTTTAAGGTCACAACTTGTTATCGTTCAAATGGACACCAGTGCGCATGCGTCAATGTGTCTATAACGCAGACGTTATTCCCACAGCTGTGTGAATAATCACTCCGTTTTTATTTCTTAAACTCCGCCCCACCCACTTGTCTTACATCCTCACTAATGCGTTACCCTTCTCCGCCCTCGCCCACAGACGCGTGACATAATGCATTGTTGAAGACAATAAAATTAGAATTTTCTATTACTTCTATTGTTTTTTTCAATAAATTCGACATGAAAAACACACTACTGTTATATTTAAATATGTATTTACTGTAAGGCAATTGAATATTTTTGCAGAAGTTTTATTTAAAGTTGCGCAATATGGCATTTACATCTGACACCCTCTCACACATCATCACAAATGCATGACCCTCCCTTACCCCACTTGGCGCGTGATTTCAGTCATGGGCGACCCCTAAATGCGCCAACCTGTAATACTTAATTTGCATTGGCTTATTTTGTTTGCGTCTCAATAGCCTGTGGACTATTAATAATTAAGACGTTAGCGTCTCAATAGTTTTTAGACTTTTAGTCAATAATTTTCACATCAAACTCAAAATTTCAACAGCTGACAGTTGAGTACCAAGTACCAATAGCACCTCAATAGCTCTAGATAAAATAATTTTTTTACTGAAATTATATAATTATAATAATAATTTTATTATTTTTAATTAGTATTAGGGTTTACTGTTTACTTTGAGGTAAAATCAGAGTTGACGTTCCCACTGTACATGGCCGCCATATTTTTTGCTATGCCACGGTTACAAAGAAAGTGGAAAATTCTTAAACTGAACCTAAACCTAACTTCACAATTATAACTAAACTCTAAATCTAAACCCAACCGTAAATTAATAAATATGAAGAATCTCGACCGTGACGTCACCACAGTCATTACCGGTGGCCATCTTTGTTGTTGTGGCACGTCCTTAACATAAAGCTAAAATTAAAATTCTAAACTAAAGACTAAAGCCAAGGCTATACTGACTATACTATACTGCCTATGCCACTATAAATACTGCCACCGTATAATAGCCGTATACCTAGCCCAAACCATTAAATCGTAAACCGTAAACCTTCCATGTGACTCATGCCATGTCCATTTTTTAAACGAAGTGACTATTCGCAATCGATTGCGAATAGGTTTCAAACCCTATTCGCAATCGGCGCGTGCTATAAATAGCCTAGGCAATCGTTCACTTCCGGTTATTGCTATTCTTGGTAACATTTTTTTTATAAGGTTAAAAATTTCATCGGTGAATGTGTGGCTGTGTGGTTATATTGATAGTAAGATAGTACGCTACAACGCAGGTCCGGGGTTCGATTTCATATTGATGCCAAATTTTTTTTTTTTTTTCAAACAATACTACATGAATTGATAATGAATAAGATTTTTTTTTTATTTTAAAAGGTTTAGGTTTAGGGATAGACTTTAGGGTTACGTTAAGTGATAGTTATTAGGCTTATTAGGGTTTGGGTTAGGTTTAAGTTTAGTGATAGTTTTTAGGGTTTGGGTTAGGTTTAGTGATAGCTTTTAGGGTTTGGGTTAGGTTTAGTGATAGTTTTGAGGGTTGGGTTAGGTTTAGTGATAGTATTTAGGGTTTTGGGTTAGGTTTAGTGATAGATTTTAGAATTTTAGCTCAATGAAAGGCGCAGTGAATACTTGTAACTCCGCGAGATTCTCGATTGCCTAGGCTATTTATAGCACGCGCGATTGCGAATAGGGTTTGAAATCTATTCGCAATCGATTGCGAATAGACGCTCCCTTTTTTAAAATCCTTTTACTTTTAGAATTTAATAATTTATAGAACTCTCGTTTCCAGCAACCGATAGCGTCGTGACGTCACGGTCAAGATTCTTCACTTCAGCCACAAATAAAATTTCTAAAACTAAACCTAAAACTAAACCGACCGGAGCGTTGCGTCTCTTCCCGTTGCTATGACACTATGAAGGATAGTTATTTTAATTTTAGGGTTTGGGTTAGGTATAGCTTTAGAATTTTTTACCCTAAGTTACTTTAGACTTTATTCTGTACAGAAGGAGCGTCTGCAACATATAAGTAAGATAAGCCTCAGTCACCTAAAAATAAAAAATGGCTAGTGCCGCCTAGGCCTAGGGCCTAGGCAAGAGGTTCACAGAGTGAATAAAGTGAATTGCTATGTAAGCCTTTTGGGAACGACAGTTAATTTTAAATGTTAACATTTGAAGTCTTATTTTAAGAATAGTGTAGGTGAATAAAATGTAAATAATGCATGCAAGTTAAAATAATTTAATAGGCCATGTGCTTACTTTGGTTTCAGACTACTTGCCAATGCCATAAATAGAATGCTCTTCAATTTAAAAAGCTAAGAAATAACAACAACAAAATATTCTTTCGCAGAGAAACGTTTTAAAATAAAATTATAAATTGCAAATTTCATTGCAACAATTAATATGCAAACTGCAAACTTTTTATCAATTAAGTAAGAACGATTCCTGATTAATTATAATGTCTTAAGCTATTGCTAGATTCATTTTCATTACTCTTTGTGAAATCATTTGTTACAAACTCTACATCCTTTATTAAACTTACAATTAAAGTCTTTATCCAAACAGAAGATAAGCAGAACTAGCAATTTATTCGAGCTTTGAATGTTTTCTTGCCCCAATTCCAGACTGGAATGATAATTTCTGTTTATTCTTCCAAGTGTAACAAGAAGCTGTTTTTATCCCTATGTTTGTTATAGTAGTAACGCTTGTAACACTGTTAATCATTGTTGTGTTGTATTTCCAAGTTACAAAATTCAGTTTAAAGTCTCATGTACTATGACAAGCTATGACTACTTTGCTCTTCTACTCCTATCCTATTGTTTCTAGGTTAATAAAAGTTTTCGGTGTAGCTATGGGGGGGGGGTCCCGAATTTGAAATAAGACCCCCGGGCCTCCACTTGTGCTTCGTTTATTGTCATGGCAAAGACAAATCTAGCAGGGAACTGTCTGCGCGTAAAGATAAAGGGCAAATTTTAATCTGATAGAGTCTGGGATATCCGGGAATAAGTACAGTTTATGAGGTAGCAGCTGCGATACACACAGTTGCGCATGCCTGTATGGAGAGCGAGGGAGGGTGCCTAAAGTATTTATTTTCTGAAAGTAATTGTTGAGGAGAGTGTGTGACTACTTTTCTGTCACTGAGCACAAAGGAGAGCTCGAAGTTTTTATGACAATGTCGAGAAACAAAGCTTACAGTCTTACAGTCGTGTTGCGAAGTCATGTCCGAAAAGAACGGGGGAAATGAACCGGCACAAACACACACATTTTTAAAAATTAAAAAAAGTAATGTCTTAGCTTGGGCTTGAGTCTACGACCTTCTGCGTTTTAGGTGAATGTAATAAACACTACACTACGAAATACATGATATTCTGCTGTTCTGAAATAACAAAGTAATTGAACGCATTATTGGCTTAATTGGTCTCGATGACCCCCACCCTCTGACCTACCTTTTTTTGCCAGCTGATTGGTCGGTGGGGCTAGACAGCTTGCTTGGTGTCCGGCATGGTTGAACCATGAAGAGAATAATTATATATAATAATATAGATAACTCTTTCTCCGTGATCAAATCGAGCTGAAATAGCAGGCAGACTGTATTCGTTTTTTTAACTTTTACTATAAATCCTTTGTATAAGTATATGAGACAACTAAAACTTTGGATTTCTGGATTGTCGTGTGATGTGTATAATAATGAACATACTTTTAGTTATGTCTCGTATAATAAAGGATTTATAATAAAAAACTTAGGGTTTTTTTAAGTTTTAAAAAAAGTTGGGCTTTTTTTATGTCCTCCTTTTGCTGTCCACATATCTGGCAACAGTATAGTTAATACAAATAATTTGAATATCACCACCATTTTAAGAGTGTATTATGCAACAATCAACGTAATGGATCAAATAAGGGTGAGATTTAAAATCAAGCTAGTGATGAAAAATAAAAATAAATAAATATACAAATGTATATATTATTATATATATATTCATAGTTGAGAAAGGCTTTTTTTTCTGAAGCGTTCGTTGTTTTATGTCGTCCTGTCAAGCCTACATTATTTACCCTGTTAAAATAACGTATAGCAATCAAAGCAGACGATGCTGACTTTGTGTAATAGACAGCTTTTCAACTCTGCTTGGAGAAACGCTTACTTCCTTCCTACATTTTTAAAAAATAACACAATTTAAACACATATGTTTTCAAGTGTTTTTAAACATGTTTAATGCGTTTTATTTCTACATGACCTATAAAGGTAAAGCTGAAAAGCGTAAAACATTCATAGACATTTTTTTTGGAATGAAATATGATCTGTTTTTAAACTCAAATTCAAATGAAACCATGTTTGCCTTGAGTATGAGAGTTTAACTTCTGCCAGTAAATATGCGACCATATCTGCAACGCAACTTCAAAATGCTGCAAGAAATCTTTGTTAAAAAGTATGATTACGTCATTAGATTAAATAACACATTTTGCCACTCAGGGTTTCAATTAATAGAAAATTTAATCAAGCGATCAATATGAACTTCAATTAACTTGGAAGTTTAACAATATCTCATCACAATATTTAACTTTGTCCTCCACACATTTTCCGGTGACCATATGCCATTGCCATTAGGCTCATCTATTTTCACTTAATTAAAATGAGGTACACATTTTCTTGCAAACGCCAAGTACGATGTTTTGGAGTAGCCCAAGGAGATAGGGAAAAATTCTCGCCCCTAGAGGGACAGCAATATCTCTAACTGTGCTTACACACGCCGTTCTGCTGCAAGGTGGGGGATAAGAAACGATTGGCGACTGCCTTGTAAAGTTTTTATAATTTTTTGAATAAAAAAGTATGGTACCCTCTTAAAAATAGAGACATGGCATGTGTTAAGTGTTAGAGCTGTAACTGAACGTCTCACATTAAAGTAGCAAACCTTACTAACATATAGTCAATGTAAAACCCTCTAATTTCAAGAAAAGATAACACATTTTAAACCAGTCACTTAAGAAGGGATTTGGGAACTCGGGGGCTGGGCTCTTTGGGTACCCGGGGGCTTTTCCTCTTTGAGGGCCCCATTATTTTGACCGATGGCGTAATATATAATATTTAATGTAAAAAAATCTTTTCAGACACTCGAGTGGGGGCCCGGGAGGATTTCAAATTTGAACCCCCTCCCCTAGCTACGCCATTACTTTAAACCTTAAAGAGAGGTATATTAAAGCAAGCTATTTGAATTATGTTTTTAATCAATGAGTTGCTGCACTAAGGAAAATTGAGCCATAAAATTATTTAAAACGTACATGATGTAATCTGCATACTCGAAACTTCATTTTTATGTGGTTATTTTAGAATTAAAATCAAACAGGCGTGCCGGATGTGGCACCAAAGTTGCTAACTTTGAACAATTGTTGTGTCCGTGATGGCGATTGATGTTTTCCTGCCGGGCTGGATTTTGGCGACACATAGTTCTGCTTTGCTTTGTTCGCTGGAGAGAAAGTTTCTTGTGGTACCAGAATCATTTCAGGGGGGATGTCTGGAGACAAGCACACAAGAGATAATATACCGAGATAGATAATACTATACAGTCAAATTAAACTAAAATGGCCTACGAGCAATGTTCCCTCTAAGGTTCGTTGGTCCGTGTGCAAAGCACCTAAAAAAAAAAAAAGCGTGTGTTTAATTAAGTTACACAGCATCCATTTTTTTGGGCAATATTTTACAAAGTTTGATGCGTGGTATTTCAAATCTGCTGCGCAACGTCTTTAAAATATCTGCACATCGACGCATCTTAAAGGGGCCATTGCCTACGAGCCACAAGTAAGATTACTTTCGGCTAATATTAAGAATGATGCTATTGAAAGTGGATTAAAATGAAAGATTTAAGTAACCATTTATGTAATTTAAATTTAATAAAAGTCATCGTTCACTGAAAAACGCACCGCTCCCCATTTTCCATACTACATTTAACACACATGCATTGATTTCAAAAGCACAATACAAAATTTTCGGAGTTTGTTTATGTTATTATTTTTGTTCTGCCCCCCCTCCACCACGTTTGTCTATTCAAACAACATTACAGACGCACCTTCTGTTGCAGAAGATTCCTGCGTCCTATCTTCTGATAGGAACGCACAATACATACCATACCCGTTTGTTGGCAAGTGGCAACGTTCACATGGCAAGAGAATGACGGGATTCTGTGACACAATGCCTAACCGCCCGCTTTTCCTTTACCATTTGCTCGGGTATCTATTTGGAGCTTGGTGGACTCATGGGCCCCCTTAGCCCCGGGTACAAGTCCCTGTCTTCACAGAGGTTCAGACCCGTGAGTCTCGGTAGGCCCACTCTTAACCACCACGTCCCCTCCTAAGATAGATAGTAGTACAAGAGAATATGGGGCGCGAAAAGGATACAATGATCTCTTCAATACTAAGAATTTCAATTCAAAGAGACACCAAGATGCATTGTCACAATAATTTTGTCTGATGCGTGGTACACATTTTAGACGGAGAGCAAAAAACTTTTCCAAGGCACGCAGTTTTAGAAACACTGACTTACATGACATTGAGTCGTATTTAATCCAGTAGTGGGCCCTGATCAGAGCAAAGAGTACGAGGGGCGCCAAGAATGCAAACATCAGAGCGAGGCTCAAGTATGTGTAGCCAGTCAGGCTGCTCTTGCCTATGTAGATAATTTGGCTGTAGTTGTCGGAGTCTAGTGCAATACCTTGGATAAATTTGATTGAGCTCGTTTAATGATATACGGCTTCCTAACTGAATTGTTATAGCTAATATTGGATTCACTAATTTTTTTAAAAAAATGTCATTTGGCACTCAAGAACATAAATTTACAAAGTTATAAATATAATTCATTATAATCCGATGATTGATATAAATTACTATCAATGTCTCGCCTAGTTGTGATGCCACCTTAACATGTTAAAGAATGGTGTCCATTGCAATCTAGCTAATACACATAATGCTATATATAATACGACTTAGGGATTCCAGTAGTAGTGTATACACCATGGAAAAGCAGATTCTACAGAGCATCATACATGGACTATTGCTTACAGCGCTAACTACAGTACATCCAGCATGAACTATGGTGCATTTAGGATTAGTGCATCCAGCACGTACTAGTGCATCCACCATGGACTAGTGCATGGTGCATCATGGAATAGGGTAAACACAGTGTTCCCTTGACGTGTGGTGCGGTAATGAAAAGTTTGGCAAACAACAAAGACTACCTGGTTCTATGCAAATGACCGGTAACAACGTGGTACAGCTAAGGTTGACCAATTCCATTGTAGATACGGATAGAGCATAGCAGGAATCATTCTGAGGTTCAATGCTGACCCAATCTGTTGAAACATAGACATTGTAATGTACGATGTGGTGGGCATTTTGGTGGTCACGACAATTGACATTTTAAAGGAGACTGTGATGGACGTTGTGATGAATATTGAATGATGGCAATTATGGTGGGTGTTGTGATGAATATTGGGGTGGACATTGTGGTGGATCTTTTGATGGACGCTATGATGGAAAAAGGAAACATCACTGATCAACGAGTGCTTACAGTACGACTCTCCTCTATCAAAGTTTTGTTCGTGAGAAACTTCAAGAGTCGGCAATGATCCGCCTTTTAGTTTACAGAAAATCTGTGTCAAGATTAAAATAATGGAAATGCTGCCTATATTGTTAATATTAATCTTTGCTTAATTTAATGTATTATTTTTTTTTTGAACTATAACCCTATTATTTCAATACCCTCTAAACCCTGCAGAGAGTGTAGCACATGTCCAGATAGCCACTGAATATGAATGGCGATGATACGTTTTATTTCTTTTATTATGAAACCTACCACATAACACTCGTTTCATCTTAGATTCTAATCACCTTTTAAAAAAAACCAACTGTGGATTGTTTTGCCTTAGTGCGGAATTTTTTGTCATCAACAAATAGGGGCCGTCCATAAAGTACGTCACGCTATTTTTGACACATTTTTAGCTCCTCCTCCCCCTGTCACAAATCTCAGACTCCCTCCCCTTAAGTGCGTCACACTTTCGTACAAAAATATATTTTTTTATCAACAAAATAATTAAAATTTAACATAAAACACCGTGACGTCACATATGACCGGACACCTCCCTCCCCCCTGTTACAAACTGTCACACTTTCTTACACCCCCTCCCCCCTGGAGCGTGACGTACTTTATGGACGGCCCCATATATGAGTCTACATGGAAAAAAATATTATACGTCATCAGAACTAAATGCTTATAAATGTATCTCTTGTACACCGCACCGGCATTCGTGAATTAGGGACATTGTTGTAGTGAATTGTGTATGACCAAATGATTCCAACCTCTGCGCCTCTCCTGGTCATCTTCGTGTCGTCAAACATAAAGCAGAATTTGTTAATCAGCCTGGCCTGCCGCCACCAACACCCAAGCTGACCGGTTGTTCCATTGCGAGCATTGGTCGTTGTTCTTGACTGATCTTTCATGCCCACGCTCTCTGAACAATTGATCAAAACCAGCTAATGACAATAGTAAATGAATAACTAGAGTGCAGAACAGTCAAAATAGAAAAAAATATACGATTTGAGATCCATTCTTATTTTATTGTCTCGTAAACGGCGAGGGGCCCAGGGACCAAAGAACAAAGGTTTTACGGTCACATGGATTTTTTTTTTTTTTTTGGATCCCTTACAGACCATGAAGGTCCATGGGAGCAAGTGAAGTAGCGTTCACAAGTTTCATTGACCACTAACGAGCAGGGGATTGTGTGGTTTGCACAATGCCCCGCGACTCGAGTTCTTGCAGCGATAGTCCAGCTCGCTGTAACATAGACCACCGCGCCCCTCACATGGATTTAGGTGTTTATTTATACATAAAAAAGGTCTATATGTATTTATATGTATAGACTAGTGTCTTACCCATAAAAAATGACGGAAGTTTTCAAAATAAATATATTTCAACTTAATTTTGAAAAAAATACACATCAGAATAAAAATAATGTAATACAGAACCTCATTTATTTTATTTATTTTTATTTTTATTACTTCATTTCCATATTGAACAATTTTATGCGGACGTTCAAAAAGAGTTATTTTTGATGCAGTGATTTTTTCAAGGCTTTTTTTTTTAGGCGGTGCGCTGATTTCTAAAATAAGTAGCGTTACGAACGGACGGACGGATTGGATATACGTATAGCAAATTATGTATATTGGTGATTTACGAATCTGTCTTAATAGGTCTCTGGTTCCATGAGTATTTATATCCACGGGTCTTTAGATTTATGTTTTTTTAAAAAAAAATATTTGTGAATATATTTATTATTGATTTATAATAAAATTATAAATATATGACCTCTGGGTATATGGATCTGTTGGTATATGAATCTATGCGTTTATAATTTGATTCTGGTAAGTTAAAATACGATTCCCTTTAGAAAATTGTAATTTTAAAAAAAAAGAAAAAAACAACTGTTTAAATTATGAGTTTCTGTATAACGTCTTTTGTGTACCGACTTTTTTCTGAGAAAAATGTTTTAGGTCAAGTTAAATTGCTTTGCAAAAAAAAAAAAAAAAAAATTAAAATTGTTATTGTCGAGTATTTATTCTTGTTCTTGTTATTTGAAATTTTATAAAACGTAAAACATTATTTTCTTTTTTGAAAACTACAATTACAAAAAAACTTTATTAGCTATAATTTATTCCACATGTACAAATTTTTAAAAGGGTTAGACAGAATGTACTTAGCATGTATTACACTATTCACGTTGTTTAAAAAAAAACAACCTAGGAGTGTACCGGATTCACATTTTAAAATCAGGCCCGAGCCGGATTTGACTGGATTTATTGAGTGAAATCCGACAGAATTGGGAGCAGAATTTGTAAAAATGGCCGGAGCCCGGATTCACCGGAGCCGAAATCCAATGCGCTCCTTTAAAAATTTCGTTCATACCAGCTAATAATATATGAGAAGCAAGTACATGTCTATTTTTACCTGCTGCTCCGCGGTGAACGACATTGCAGGTGACCAGAACCAAACACATAAATTTCATGGATAAAATCTTTGATTTATTTTAGGAACTGAAAGAAGACTGATTCCCTCTAGAGAATAAGAAATTGAATTTTATTAGAAAATATAATTAATGGCATTATATGCATGGGCGTATACAGGGTGGGCAGTGGGGGCACTTGCCCCCCTACATTTGAGAAAAATGTCATACATTTTTTTAACCATAAAACTGAACTAAAGTTCCCGCAAGTTAATTACATTGAAGACAGTGTACACCTATCCTAAAATAAAAAAAGAATTATATCTGCAATTATAACTGATTACATTATTGATTGTTATAAATAAAATTTCTGTCACATTTTTAGCAAAAATACGCATTGGCGTATACAGGGGGGGGGGCAAAGCTATTCTTGTCCAACCGTTCACCTTCCAATATTCAATTTAGAAAATGAATAAGTGTCAAATTAGAAACAGTAGCCTCAGCTGTGTCTGGCTGTTGACTTGTACTGATGTCCTCAATGCCAATGATAAGTCAGATGCTACAGACGCCCCAAAGTCTTCTAATAACGCCATTTCGAAATCCCGCGATTTCACTTATTTTGGTTGCTTTTTTTAAAGCCTGTAAATAATTTTCTATCCATCTTTGGCAATCCTGCAGTTTCTACACGTATATTATTTCAGAGCAAAATTTAATTTTATTATGAGAACTTACGTTTTTTATTTATTAAATGCTTTAATATATGTTTTATTTTAGCTATTACAGCGCTACTTTGTGAGTCTTATTAATCTCTAAGACTTTTTGCGGCACTTATGTATTACTTAAACTCAAATTTAATTGAAAATTTAACCTGTATAGCATTGTCAGTTAGGAGCAGTCCATAATTGACGTCACGTAATTTTGGCTGACTATTAACCCACCCCCTCCCCCTGGTCACACTTCGTTACAAAAACTTAGACACCCCCCCCCCACACAATATGACGTCAAAAAGCTGTGACACCCCACCTTTAGGTGGTGTTGTCCATTTGAAAATAGCATGTTTCAAAATTCTTTATTGTTATTTTAGTATGTATTTAGTGTAAGGCTACACTCTGATATTGTAACACGCAGTAATCCGCTCGAAACGTAATAAAATAGATAGTAAGAAATCGAATATTAAGGTGGAACTTTGGCTTATAGTAGCGTATTTTGACGTGACGTCAAAATTCTTAAACTCCCCTTCCCTTCGTCACAAAGTTGGAGACCCCCCTCCCCATAGTCGCGTAACGCCCTTTTTGGAAATTAACAAACGTGATTTTTTTGCCCCCCCCCCCCGGAAAAATTCCTAGCGACGCCCATGATTATATGTATATATTGTTGAGAAATCAGTCAACGCACTTGTTAACTTTGTCACAGTAATGATTAAGATGATTGTTACAATGATTATGTGAGTCTATGAACCGTTGTTGAAAGCTGACCACAAGGCTAAGTGTGTTTGATTCGCACAACAAAATTAAAATAAAGAGGGCATCAATCCTTAACTAATCTTAACATTTAAAAAAAATTAATTCGACTTTATGTTACTTATTTATCATCAGTTATAGTTAAATTACGAGGAGGCACAAGTAAAATATAGTCACACCTCGCTAAGACGAACTTCCCTAATTCGAAAACTACGTAAGTCGATTTTTATTTTGGGGTCGGGTCCCTTTAAGCTCGACTAAGCGAGGTTTGACCTTATCAATTAGTCCCATAAAGCGGCTAGTATTTGAAGTATAAGTTTAGCTGACTTTATTCAAGACATTTAAAAGAGAGGCAAGGCCTTAAATACTGTAACCAAACCAGGACGCAGAGGCTATAGGGGAGTGCAGGGCTTGCGGACAGCACTGTTGACACAATCACAAGGGGTGACACTAGAACTAGAGGGTAAAATGATGTATATGTGATCATTATTTGGAACTGACAGACTCGAGTTGGTGTCACCCTTTCGCCTTTCACGATACCTCATAGGTCTCCTCCGAGAGGAGATGAGCCCCACCAAGGTCTAACAAACTATGAGTACTATGACAAAGCTCTAATGGAAACATTAGATTTTATTATAATGTTATATTGCAAAGTGCCCCCCCCCATGATGCCTGTGTATAACTAATGTAACCTGATTTTTTAAGCCAATTTAACACAAACTCACCGGATCAGGAGATGAGAAAAAGTATGTTCTATTTGTAATTAACAACTTTTAACAAGAAATCCTAATAATAACATTCCTATTGGCTTCAAATTTATGTTTGCACCAATGTAAAATAATGTACGTTGTAAATTATCGTAAACTTTCTCTTGTTATTAATATTTTTGGTGTGCAAAATGTATTCCTTTTTGACCGACTGTGGCAAAATATAAACAAATGTGGCGTGATACATACAGATCTGCATCACCAATAAGCCGGATAATAATTATCACTCATATGTCATAGTAGCCGAGGAGCGAAGGATGAAGGAGGCTAAAAACAAGAGCTAGGAGAAAGGCCAAAATATTGGGAAGCACAGAGCTCATGTGCAAAAGCTGTGGAAAAGACTGATCTACTGCACGAGGAAATGGAAGCCAAAATCAACATTGATGCCAGGGTCGCCAACCGTCCGTAAATTTATTGAAAGTCCGTAATGATTTGTTGTAAAATTGCCTGTCCCTAAAATTCCGTAAAATAAAATTGATAAAACGTGAAATCTATTTTCTTGCTTCATAATTTAATTTTAAATTGTTTTAGTGGCATCCCGCGCTCTATTAATAAACTGTAAGAGCTTTCTGGAAAGCTATAGGCTCACGCGGCGAGACGCATCGCGGCAATATTGACTTGTTTAGACAGATCGTTAGTCGATACGTCACAATTACCAAAAAATTATGACGACATAAATGTAAATATAGTATCTGTTTTTTTTTTTTTTTTAAATGGCGGAGAAGATGAATAGAAGCAAAAAAACGAAAGCCGCAGTGAAAACCGTGAAATAAACGAAAATGCATATAATATTATTGTTAAAAAAGCTTAAGTGAACAGAATATGCTATTTTTAACCTACATGGATTACAAACGGCGAATTTAAGGACTGAATAACAACGGACAATGATTCCAAATATAACGATGTATGTACGTGCTGTAGAAAGATATTTAATAAAATTTAATGTTGCATCTGGTGGTGTACGAGACGTTCGCAGCCACGATAGAAGCGCAAAACATATTCAGGCCATATCAACAGGGAAATTTGCTGGTGGAATGTTGCAGTTCTTGACTAAGTATGAAACACAGGGTCTGTGCTGTGAACTGTAAATAGTGTGTGGTCCGATTGTCGTGAGCTAGAGGATGGCTAGCTAATAAATATATATAATAGCCCAGTGGTGTGGGTTTGTAACGTAACGCATAACGCAAGAGATGTACGACAGTCTACAGCAGTTAGTTTAGTTGAAAAATCGTGTTTTGATGAGCGCTGTAAAAATATTTAATAGGATGACGTCATTGTTTGGTGTGCATCGGTGCGCAAAATACAACCCCTATTATTATTATTAAATAAATACTTTGCGTACATTTCATAAAGTTTAATAATTCGTATTTATCAAAAAAGGACAAGTTAGTTGGTCTTTTTAAAAAAGGTTGGCGCCGTAGGCGCCCAAAAAACGGGGGCGCCGCAGGCGCCACGGCGCCTGGCACAATCTAGTAATGTAAGGTTGACAATGTAACAAGGACTTGATTGAAGGAGTTGATTAAGAGTATGGGGCCGTCCATAAATGACGTCACGCTCCTGGGGGGGAGGGGGTCTCACTTTTGTGACGATGCGTGACG
>MUZC01004447.1:374765-387725 GCA_002072015.1 Radix auricularia
ATATATATATATATATAATATGGCTGCGGAAATTAACTGTTAGTTTCTCGATTAATCTTTATTTTTTATTGATTAAAATTATTTTAATCCATAAAATAGTGATTGAAATTAAAATGAAAGAAAATGTTGTAAACAATTTGTGCTATTTATTAATAAATGATTAATTATTAATAAAAAAAATAAAAATTCGAAACTTAGCTGTGGTGAAATCGGTGGATTTCAGTGATCTCCCGCAGCCAATTTTCTAATTTTTATTTTTATATTCGTTTTATTTGTGTATTGTTTGTCCTTTGAAAAAGGCTCTTTGCCAAAAAGTTAGCTGTTTTTGTTACGTCCTGTCAGGCTAACCCTTACCCTGTTTACGTCTTTTCCTTTTAATTTTTATAAGCCTGATTGCAGTCTTACCCCTCATTATGTATATTATAAGTGCTAACATAAGTTGTTCTTTTGAGACATTTGGGCTGATCTTTTGGTCCAGATATGAATAGTGAAAATACAAAAGGTAAAAAAAAGAAAAGCCTCATGATTAGCTGGCCAATTGATGCACCAGCTGCTGTCTCTCGCTATTATAGTGGCATTCCCACCGAGAGTTATTACAATTTTTTTGTCATTTTTAAAAGAAATTTAAACGTCCCCTGTGATTAAGAAATTAGTGACCCAGCATTCCATAAAAGTAGTTTAAGCCTCTCTATTTGAATATCTTTAAAGTTCGGTTTATTGAGTATCATTCTAATGTTTGTTAGAAATTATTTAGGATTCAGCAAGAATAAATTTCACCAAATCTTTATTAAGTAAGACAGGTTTGTTTAAGGTTTATCAAGAAATCGCAAACAATAATATATCCAAACCTGGCTATCTATTTGAATAATTGTTGAGGTTTTAATTTCATTAAAAAATAGCATTTTAGGTTATTCATTTCCCTATAATAAAATAACATATACTTCTACCAAAATTTTAAATAAATGTATTTACTATAACTTTTTTTTAAAGTAAGTCAAAGGTTGATGTATAATGCATGAGAACACCTCTCCAAAAGATAATTCCAACAATACACAGAATAAACAATATCCTGTCTCAAGGCACTTCAGAAGATTTAACAATAACTGAGATTCCATTCTATAAAAAATATGGCCACCAGAGTTAAATTGGAGAAGTTTGGGACATTGATATCACATGATATCAATTGAATGACATGTTTTCTTTTCTCGTCATCTGTCCCCTCCTCCTATCAACTTTCTGACACACTTTTTGGCTATTACTTTTCCTTTGCTGTACTTTTTACCTTTGTTTTTTTCTTTTACATTTATTGTAGTCTAGGTGTCTGCTAGCTGATGAAAGCTAGAAGGCATTATTCAATGACTTTTCGTGTCTTTTAAAAAAACATTTTGCAGGTTTCTTACTGCTTATTTAATTTTAGTTTTGGTTGAAATATGTTTGTGTGGCTTAAGTAATAATTTGGCTGTAGAAAAACTTGTGAAATAATTCTCATAGGTATTTGTAACAATGACTTTCTCAACCTGTCCAGTGGAAGTGACTATAATTGTAATTTTCTTTTTACACATTAAATAAATCAGTTTCTTCCAAAGTTATATAATTAACAAGATATTTTTTCCCCATCTCCAGATAACTTACTGCCAGAAAAGTGTGCATTTAAAACCCCACATAACGCCAATGACTATAAGAAATGGACATTTTGTAATCAACATACAAGTAACTGGACTTTTTATACTAACAATTTGTCGTGTGCCAATGAAGATGATGTTATTTCCATTTATGACTTTCAACTATATGAAAATGACTCTAAATGCCCAGGGGATCTGACTGGTTTCGATTCTGTATTCATCTACACTGCTACATGTATGCAAGGAGAAAATAAATTACTGGCCAAAAATTTAGCTAAAAGCATCATAAAATCATTTAGTGGAAAAAGGAAGTCAGAACTAAGTAGTGTCACGTCTATAGAAAGTGATCTTAAAATTTTGTCGAATGCAAGTCATCGCCTCGTTGTGAATCATGAATGTTATGGGAGTAAGTCTTCTTTTTCTTCATTATTTTCTTTGACAATCCATTTTATTTGATTTCTGAAATAGAGACTTACATGCAATTTCTTTACTTCATTGAATTTTTTAACATTCTAAAAATGGGATAAAATACAATGCATAGCTTTTTTTATGGCCCATAAGATCTGTTAGAAAATGTTGATTGTCTATAAAGAAAAGTCTGGACTTTAAAAAATATTGGTTAAAAAATATTATTATTAATTTACCATTTCTGTCATTAAATTCAATGCTTTTGGTAAAGCATGTTTTTTGTTTATTAATTTTAAAATGATATTAATTTATTTATTATTAAAATAATTAATTATTAAAATAATATGTCATTGTTCAAAACAAATACATTTAAATAGCAATTTAAATCCATGCAAATAATTGATCACAATAGTATGTTATATACGCTTTCTGTGAATAAAGAGAAAAATATATTTAAATCTTGCCAGAGTAGCAAAAGAGATCCATTTGAAGTTATATTCAGATATTTCAAAGAAAGTTTAAAAAATTCTTTATCCCAATGAATTTGATTTTCTGTTCATTATTTTTGTCCTACAGGAAACACTCAGAATTTTTACTTTGATATCTGTGATAACACCACCAAGCTAGAGATGACAAAGATTGAAATTCAATTAAGTAGTGACAATTTTTTAAAAAATCAAATGAATGTTTCAATGTGTTCTTGCTCCATTGCTTCCACATCTAACTTGACAGTTATTGCTCTTGATGTCAGACTGCACCATTCTAACATCCTTAAATTGTCGCCAGGTGAAAGGTATAAACTAAAAACATTTATTTTAATCTGAATTTCAATTTAATTTTAGTTAAATAAGTTCATGGAGAGGACTAGAACTCAATATTTATAAACTATTGAAATTTCAAAACTATTGTCTCATGAATTCATTTGATGTGTTTAGCTCAAATTCAAATACCAAATGAAATTTTAATTTTCAGCGTGTTACATCCTAATGAACTGTACTGGTCAAAAGATGGCAACTTGGTACAAAGTTCCACTAATCTAAATATCACACTCTCTGGTTTGCAGACTTCCTTTCCTGAGAGTATGTGGCTCAAGGTTACTGGTAAGAGAAGTTTCTCAATCCTTTGTATATTTAATTCTTATAATTCTGATATAGGAAAACAATAAATCAGAAGTTCAAAATCCTCTAATGACTTTTACTTTGTTAAAAGTTATTTTATCATAAAAGCGAAGCATAGAATCTAAAAGATCATAACACAATTAATTGAATTTGAAAAACCATACCACGCAAATCAGACAGAACAGACAATCTGAAAGTTATTGCAAATTATAATCTTGCTATTGTTTATAATTATTTAATTTATCTATTTAAGAAGCTCCTTATATACAGAAGACAATAGCATCTTACTCTTATCCATTGTTTTTGTCTCAGCTTTGCTCGGTTATCTGTAATGATTTGATTACATTAAAGCAATTCAACTTTATTTTCCAGGTACAAACATGACAGTCATGTGTCAGCCTGTTTCAGTGTCACACCGTGAGGATGTGGAAGATGCCAAAATAGGTTGTTGTTGTTTTTTTTGTCGTATAAATCTTGTGTCCCTTTCATTAAAATATTCTTAACTCATTTCAACGTAAAAGAAATGTATCTATTCTGATTAATTTTATACAGTGTCATGTAAATGAGCTGCACCCTCTTTCTGATTATTTGTAATTGTTAATGTATCATTTGTATAACTTTATTTTTTTTAAAAAACTTTATAGCGACCATTTCCCAACCCTCCAGGTTTTTTCTTCTCCACAATCACCACCCAAAAAAATATTGTGATAAATGAATTAAATGTATTTCCAATACCTGCTTTCTTAACTATAACTCCTACTTTATGTTATTTAGAATTAATTATTTAACATAAAAGTAGGTCATAACGTGGTCCATATGTTTTAATGTGGTTATGTTTGCTATTCTCCTCTAGATATGATATTAATCATCATCATTGCTGCTGTGTCAAGTGTGGCTATCATCCTTGTTATTGTTCTTATATGCTGTATTTGTAAATATAGAAGGTGAGAATTATCTTTTCATGTACACATTAAAATGACTTAAATATTTCAATTATATTAGGCATGTTTTTAAAAAGCAAATAAATAAAAACTGCTTCTTTCATAGGAATCAGCTAAAAGATGAAGAGAATTTAGAAGTGATAATAAATGAAAGATTGTCATAGAATCCACATATTAACTCTTAATGTACTAAAAAATTACAGCGCTTTACCGTTTTTTTTCCCCAAGAGGGGTAATGCCCAACTTGATAGAACTCTCTTTAGAAATGAAATTACAAAAATAAAATTTCTTCAGTGCGTGAAAAAAGATGTTTTAGACTTCCGGCAATGGGGGCTGTTTCCCTCACTAGTGTTATCGCTCGATTCGCGAAGATGCGATTTTGCTATACTTTATTACTAAAATAATAGTACTAAACTACAGTTAAAAATAGTTTTAAACTCAAAACGGTGTTTTGGATACATTAAATAACCATTCTTATTCTAAAAGATGACGTCATTATGACAATAATAATTTATATAATTAATAATATAAATGGATTTTACGCAATTTTTTAAAATCTCATAATCGGATGATCGCAATTTGGGAAATTCTTACGGTACTAAGGCAGAAGTTTTCCAAAAAACTTATGGCGTATTAAGAGTTAATATTACTATTGCCGACTGTGACACAGACCACTCTCTGGTCGCAAGTAGAATTAAATTAATACCAAAGAAATTGTGTCATTCTAAGAGCCAGGGTAAAACCCGCATAAACACTAACCATATCAACTGCTCTGAGATCAGGGAACACCTTAACATAAGCTTAAGGCAGCTCTTTAGGTCAATACCGCACAGAAATTCATCACCAATCCTCATGGCTGCGACAGAACAAATTGATGCGGCATGGCGCCATCTTTGAGACAATATATACAACACCTCTTGCCAAGGAAAGAAAAAATGCAGATTGGTTTGAGTGAGGTTCACTGGGTTACAATGAAGCCTGTGACGGGGCAAAGAGAAAAGCCCTATTGGCCTACAAAGCTTCCCCAGGACCTGGCACACTGCAATGTCTCAATGCCAGAAACAAAGCCTGGAAGACTGTACGTTTTTGAACCAACACATATTGGGTGGACCTCTGTAAAAGCATTCAATCTGCTGCTAATCAGGGAGATATTAAAAAATGTACAAAGGCATAAAAGAGGCAACTGGATCCACAAAATTGTCACATGCTAATTTGCATATTTGTAATTGAGAGATCACGCGACGAGAGAAAGAGACGCCACCTAGGCACAAGGGAGAATGACAAAATCAGTTGTGAGGTAGAGTGGCCGAGCAGAACGTGTGTTAGAGGAATGGCGAGAAGCCAGACATATTATATTGATGTATAAAGTGTACATATTTCGTTTGGATTAAAGTTATTAAATTATCAAGGTCTGATGTGTGATTAATGTAAGTTGCTACTCGTCTGTACACGCCTACATAAGTGGTGGAGGTCTAATTAGTAATATTAGTAGATAAAGACAAACAGTTACAAAATCAAAGACAGGCAGGTGAGATGATCACAGAAAGAGACAAGCAGATGCAGCGCTGGACTAAGCACTACCTAGAACTCAATGCAACACAGAGGGTAGTAACTGACTCTGCCCTAGAGAGAATCCCAGATTTACCAGTTCTAGATCAGCTTGAGGCTCCACCGTCATTAGAGGAGCTTTTGAAATTTTGCAGGCAGACTTGAGCTGATGATAAAAATAATGCATCAAAATTTCAGATTGATTGAATGTACTGTAATTAAATTTATGAATTTTTAGAATATCTCTATTTATTTATGTGTAGCATGTTAGTTTTTGTGCTAGAGTGTGCGTGAAAATTATATTGAAAGACCTTTTTTTTTTACTTTCCTGTTGCGCTGTGGGGTGTGTATTATTTAGACAAAACTTTTTAAAAATATATTCCCAATCTTTAAATGTAAATGCTATTAATTGCTATCTGTCACGCAGTGCGCACTACGTTAAAAATGTTTTTATAACCCTTTTCCTGTGATCATATCGAACTGAAATTTAGCAGGCAGACTGTATAAGTTTTGTTTCTTCTATAAATCCTTAATATATTTGAGACACAACTTGGATTGCCCTGCGATGCGTATTTTAATGAACATTCTTTTAGTTATGTCTTGTATCTAAAGGATTTACAGTCAAAAACTTGATTGTTAAGGTTTTTTCCCAAAGTTGAAAAAAATTATTATAATATGAGATTAGAAGTTGCACAGGACAACAAAGACTGAGTCAACAGAGTCAGCTCTCTCTCTCTCTCTCGATTGAGCATTGAAAGTTAAATTGTAAGCTCATTTAACTTTCCTGACTTGATTAATAATTTCGCCATGAGAAAAGTTAGCAAACGAAGGTTCCAGATTGAAATAAATAATAATTCATATTTTAATGAAGTGTGGGTTTGTGTAACTTTATATTACTTTGACTTCTAATTAATTCTTTGTCTTATTACACTCTACCTTACAAATTACACAGTCTTATATTAGCTGCTAGCCATCTTTTTTTAAAATAGACTCTGCCTGGACAGGGCCCCGGTTTGAATTGCAGCCAGGGGCCCCGTGCAGTTTTAATCTGCCCCTGTTTTAACTTATCTTATCTTAGATATACAGACGCTCCTTCTATGCAGAAGATAATTGCGTCCACAGACCATGAGAGATGATCTGTTGGCAAGTGATGCAGCGGTCACAGGCCACGGCTATAGGGGTTCCACGCATTACCCCAGCCGCCTAACTATTGTCTAGTTAGGTACCCATTCGGAGCTGGGTGACTCGGGGACTCCTCAGGCCACGAGAACAAATCCTCACCTTCGTGTGGATTCGAACCCGTGACCATCAGTATGACAGTCGAGAACGCTACCTCTCGACCACCACGTCCCACTACAGAAAAAACAAGTGTGTTGACGTTATCTGGTTCAAGTGATGAGCGGGTCTAATTGACAATATAACAAGCCGAGCTGAACAATCCTTCACATGGCTCTTAGGTAACTGGTATGCACAAAACGGTCTTGGAAAGGAATGACATTATGGGATATCGGGGTTCATTAAGTTTCCACCATTTTACAGCGTTATGGATTCAGGAACTTTCATCTCCCATTTGTAACGCACTAATTCTTCAGAAGAGCTGTCATTATTTTCTGTCTTTGAGTCCGACTCCAATACTGCCATTAGCTTAATAAGCTTTTCATTTGGTTTGATAAGTAGGCAAAGTGTTAGAACCATAGTAGGCAATTTTTATCAAGATTTTAAACTTTCCAATTTGTTAATAGTTTAATACCAAAATTTTCGTGTAATTGTTAGGAAATTTATAATTTATTGGCCGCTATTTTTTAATATTAAATTTTTTTTGTTTGACTTCCAATTATTTTTAAGTCATTAATCGTTTAAATAAGTTAATCATTAAATTTTATAACGATTAATCGAGAAACTAATCATTAATTTCCGCATCCCTAAATAAAACGCAACAATCTATTACAGCAATCAGAATGACAAGGATAAAAAACTTTTCTTGCTCCCTTCGCAAGATCAGACATATAAAAATCCTTCTTTTCCCCATCTAGAGTTAGGGTGTGGAATGGGTTGCTTGAACAAATAAGAAAAACCAACACATACTATCCACATAGAAAACTCTCAACTTAAAGGAAGCAATAAACACCTGCATAGAAAGAGCATCTGTAATGTGTAATATAAGATCACATACACTGTAACTAATGCACTGTTTCATCTAACTATTGACAACCAAAAAAAATCATTCTAATCACACAAAAACTGTGAATCTAATTATTAATACATAAGGTTGTAACAAACCTTATTCACCTTTATTATTAAAAAATGAAATTTTTACACTTTGGTTTTAAATCCCAATTTATCTTTTATTTTTTCAGACAGAAACAAAGACTTGAGATGTGTAATAGCCCAACAACTACGCCCTTAGTGCCGGGAAAAGTCCATAAAGAGGAAATTGTTTATTCAGAGCCAGGCAAGCCAGTACCTTCCATAAGCAATGAGTCAAACTATATTGAACTTGAGAACACATACGAGGAGCCTACAGATCCCAACAATGCAAAGACTGATCAATGGGTGAGTCCACCTTAACCTGAAATAATTTTAATTTTGTATATTTAATTTATATGCGTATTTTAATTGATGCCACAAAATAAATTGAAATAACATTAAAATCATTCCTTGAAAATATTTACTTGGCTGATTTGAGACAATTGGAAGATTTTCAAATCATTATGAAATGATAATGATTGCATAGTTCATATCTCTGTTTCAATTAAGAATTTGCTTTACACATATGGGGATGCTGTCTAATAGTCTGGAGATAAGACTAATTAATTTCATGTGAAGTTCAAATTTTAAATACAAAATTGCCTTGAAAATGAAGATTGATCTTGGTATCCCTCAGTCAGTTTGATTTCCTCGGCTAAATTTTGTTCATAACTAAGTTTGACAATGTTATGAACAGTTAGAAAACTAGCATGAAAATACTATTATTATCATTACATGCAGGAAAGCAAAAGGTCAAATGGCAAACTTTGACCTTTATAATTGTGAAAGGGAAGAAACATACTTTTTTATGTCTTTTCTAGTAATTGTTCGTAATTTCCTAACATTTTTATATAAATACAACTATGGTCGATGAGTGTTTTATAGGGAGTAGAAAGAGTTTTGCTTAGCCGGCAGCACACTAAAGCTATGAGTATTCGTGTGATATTTTGAATTTACTATTTATTGTAATTCAATAAGACTCTTTTATTTTCCTTAAATATTTATAAATATTGTACTATTAATTTTTTGTAATGGATAGTAAATATATTTCTTAATCAATCGGTATCATGTATTTCTTTGTTTTTTCTCAATCAGATACTTTTTTATGTTGCGTGCTATGTTAGCAAGCCAAATTTACATATATATCAGATACTTGCGGTACATAATAGACACATTGAGTCGACATAGCCAAAGAGGCTATGTTGATAGGAAAGTCCTACAAACAGACCCTTTATGGCATGGCCCAGCATATTGCACGGTTGACCAGGTGCAAGCTAAGGCTTTTAGCAAGTTAAAATACCAGAGTCTGGTGTCTCAAACGAATACAGAACACAGCTGTTAAGACACTCAATATATCAGGACACTGAAATGACCCCCATTGCAGTTGGCCCTTGAAGCAGAAGAGCACCAGTTGATTAGGTGCCTGGAGCTAGACATGGCAGGGAAGATCAGGGCAGCAGTGTGTCTAAGCTCTACAGAGGCATTAAGAGAGTAACCTCAATCCTAACAGAATAATATGTGCTGCTTTGTTTGAAAGAACCCTAGTGGATTAGCTAATGAGAATGAAAAGAAAATCAACAATTCCTGTTAACATTTCCCAAGAAGCAGACAAGATGTTTACAAATGTAATTTAATAGCTAGTGTAAAAAAAAAAATTATTCATTAATGAGCCTCACCTACTTAGCATTGATCAATAGGCTGTAACCTTTCTTTTTACCAATTTTGATTTTTCATGCAACAAAGGATTTGATCCACCTTGATATTTGAATGTGCTGTTTTAAAAAAAATCAAATTGTTGAATTTATTTTTTACAAATTATCATTTTATCCAATTTTTTTTTTCTATAATTGTATAATTATTCACATGTTAATTTCCCCAATATCAACTATATTACTTATTAAAAAGTCAAAATAAAGTTTTAAAATAACATATTAAATTTATAGAAGTGGATGCAAAGTTGTTTTGTTTTTTTTTAGGGCTGTCATCGATTAAATTAAAATTAATCGTTAACTTTTGAAAAATTACCGATTAATTAATCAATAATTTTGTTAAAGCTAAAAATATATATGTATGACGTCATGAAACTGAAAATTTCAAGGGATGTAATAAAAACAGGCAATTGACTTTTTTTAAATTTAGTTATTTTTAAAACATAGTTAGCAATATAAAAAAAATTAGTTAAATAACGTATTAATTCTTAAATGAAATATTTTAAATAAATTTAAAAATAATAAGTAATACAGCTGTATAAACATTGTTTGATGATTAACAAAAACATAGAGACAGAGAGATCATCTTTGTATTCCAAGTGGTTAAAAAAATTATACTTTTTTTCCAAGACCTCATAATCACTTTTTTCGCTATGTTTTCCTTCATATTTTGTGCCCTTCTAGGGCATTTTTAAAATGTCCATATCTTAAGTATTTAATTTTTTTAAAAGTTATTTTGTTTGGAGATATATTTAAATATAAGTAGTACAATATATTGTCAACGAATATAAATTTTGTTATTGTTAATTAAATAAAAACAATATTTAAAAAAATATAATGTTCCTTTTAAAACTGGTTATTTCAAAGTTTACACCTGCATGAGCTGCTCTTAAATGGAGAAGTTTATGCGTAAAAAAGAACCAAACTATTGTTAATTAATAGTTACTTATTTATTAATAAATCGCAATTTAAAAATAACATAACACTTTCTGTAATTTAAATTGCTATTTTATTGATTGAAATAAATTTAATCGATAACATGTTTTACCGATTAATCGAGAAATTAATAGGTAATTTCCGCAGCCCTAGTTTTTTAAAATTTTCACTGATTGCTAAACATATTTGAAATTGTTGAGTAAAAATAATTGGGGGGGGGGCATTTAAGTTTTGGGAAACATTTTAAAAAATTTAATCTTTGTCAAATTGTACCACCTAAAGAAGTTTTTAAAATATCTTTTAAGTTACAGTGATCTTATTGTTCAGACTGATTTTTAAAATGTTCAAAAACCAATAAGGAAAAAATTGTTTTAAACTTTTATTCACTTCAGAAAATTCACTCAGTTCATGATTGTCCAGAAAGTTCTGTGGATTCTTTGTAAATGAGGTCTGAAGAACTTTTAGCTTCTAACATGTGCTTTAGCATTCTAAAAACACTTGTGAGATGTTGAATGTTTTTTTAAGCATGAATTCTCCAGCTGCTTTCCATACAATAACTTAAATATTGTTGCACAGCATCTCTTGTTTTATTTTGTTACATCGTCACTTCATTTCTTCTAACTATAGAGAGGTTCTACAAAATATTCTCTTAAGTTAATTATTATTTGTTAACCCTTATTACCTTATCTTGTGATATCATTTACATGTTCTATAATACCGTCTCTTGTGTTAATTATTAACAGGTTCTCTTATGTAAATTTTTCAACTCATTTTAGTATCATTCCTGTGCTCATATGCTTCAATGCCTGTGCTGTTTTGCTTAGAATATAGAGATTATTTATCTGTGCAGTGGCCTCAGTTAAGTTAACTGAAGTTCATTTCAGCTTAAAATCAATGCAATTCCTTTGAGATAAAATTGCCATAAGATAATTCAGGGGGAAATTGAAATTAAATGGGCCTGGGACAAGTACAATACCAAGATATCTAGGGAAGCACTGCCATCATTTGTTTTTAAAAAATAATGGCTTTTCATTAATTGAGGATTACAGACTATACAGAAGATTATTGCATCCTACAGACTTCAGTTGAATTTTACCAAATTCAAAATTATGATACAGTGAAATGTTAATTTTTAATAAACTTTTTTTTTTCAATTTGAATTTCAGGATTCTAGTGCTGAAGAATCACAGTACAATCACCTGAGAGAAAAACCTGATTTATTACCAAGTAACATTTACGACACAACAACCAAGAGTGAGTATTCAAGCTTCAGAAGAAATGCTGCGGGTCATCATGTCATAGACAATGATTATGACATTTAGCTGCTACTGTTATCATCTCTCTATTGGGCTTTCAAGGCAAGCCGTTTTCTGGTGATGGCAGCAAGAACTTCTAAATGTGGGCAATGCAACCAGCAAAGTAATAAATGAAAGAATTATTGTTTGCAAGAGAAGAAAAAACAACACAAAATAGTCTCTTATTTATGTATAAATGCCTAGTCTTATGATTTGCTGGTGTTTGCGTTTTTTTATCTTCCGTCGTAGTCAACGATAACCACTCTCATCATATTTGTGCTTGACCTGTGCTTGGCTGACATGTGTGTCCTCTGGTGGCTTATTAGCATTATTTTAGGTCAAAATTGGTGTCCGCATGTTGGACAAGTGATGGATGGGAACGCTTCAAGAGGGTTTTTGATGCGGTCCTTCCTGGCTTGGGTTTTTGTCTTGGCAGCCTGTTGTCTATTAGCCTTACAGACAGCTGTGCCATTCAGTATCATAGAGCGCCAGTGGGCTCGGTTACTGGCTGCTGCTTCCCAAGAGTCGTGTCTAATGTCAAAGGCCTTTAGAGCGCTTTTGAGTGCATCCTTGTAAAGCATGAGTGGATCTCCGTGTGCTCTATGCCCTGCAGTGGATATGCTGGTGAGTCTTATTGAAATGAAAGTTTGTTACAACAGTTCTTCATGTTGTCAAGGAGCAATACCAGGTGATTCAGAACTCTGTTGTTTATTCATTGAGCTGGTCTATAGAGATTTTATGGGTTTATCATGCCATGTTCTGTGAAAGGCTTTTAAGTTACGAATTTGGACTACGAGAGTTTTGCTGGACTAAAATTCTTTTCTTCTTTTTATATAGTAAAATTTGAAATGGTCCTTTTAAGAATGTTTATTCAACAGCTGTTAGGCTCACTGAGCTGATTTTATTTACAGTTGGGAACAATAACATATATAATTTTTTTAAAAATATTTTAAAAGTAATATGACATTTTTTTAATAAATCATGACACCAATTCTTTAAAAAAAAACTTGCTTGCAATTTTTTGCAGATACCATAACAAATTCACTCTCAATAATTATTCTTTTATTGTAAGACTATAAGTGCCTCAGTTCTATATTTGTGTGTTTGTATGAGTGTGTGTATATATATACATATAT
>MUZC01004447.1:390799-419948 GCA_002072015.1 Radix auricularia
CCGTCGACTTAATGGGGTGGTCGACCTAAGCGAGCTCGAGGTAAGTGGGTTCCACTGAATATATATATATATATATATATATACACTATTAATATGTTTTAAAAATATAATGTGCCCTCACCAAATTTCTTCCACTACTCATTTGTTTCATAAGAGTTTCATTATTCTTGATAGAATGACAAAAGACATGTATACAACATGTTTTCTACAGTGTACACAAGTTCTACACTAATATTGTATGTTAAGAATGGCATAATATTTCATAATATATTTTGACTGCAATATAAGCTGTCTTACTTTTTTTTTCCATTTTATTGTCAGACGCTTGTTTATAGAAAATATATTTTATTTCAACTCCCAACTCATGATTAAAATTTTGATAAGCAATAATTGCTCCCACTCTAACTTATTTTAAAGGTGCCATTTGTTATGAAAAAGACTGCTCCTCGCACCTGTAACATTGTAGTACTGAAAATCTGAAGAGTTGGTGTCTTGTTCTTGAACTTATTTTTGACATCCTACTTACTTGTTAGACTCTGCTTTTTATCATGTTTAGAGTGATGAGTTTTAACAATTTAATAGTTTTAATATTTTGTTTACCCTTGTTAGAAATACTTTTATTGAAATACTTGTTTATTTAGAGCTTGTTAAAGAATTTTATTTATTTGAACATATGTATTATTCTAATCTTAAAAAAAAAAAATTACAGTCTTGACAACTCTGTATTCATTTTATCTTCTATGCAAAGTTTGCTGATCTTGAGTATTTATATATTATATGATATTGATATACATAATTTTCCATGTAGCGGCGTGAACTGTACATATTGTTTGAGCATATATATATATTTTTCTCTTTTAAAATATTGAAGAAGATGTTTTACTGGCATGACCTCATAAGAAGAAAACACTTTTAACCAGTATAACTATATCTGTATTTAAAACATTGTAAAAGATGTATGACATTGTTGAGATGTTTTATAAATATTTTATTAATAAATGAATATCAAAAGATTTTGAATCAGTTTGCTGTCCTTCTACTCCATTCTATTATTAGAAAGTCTGGTATGTTAAATACATTTTTCAAAGTTAATAATCAAGGTCCAAATAAAGAGTGTGGAGTGCAGATAGAATGCATTATATTATTGTAGATCAGAAAATTTTGTTATTTTGGAATAAGTATTATAGATAAAGTGCATTTGAGACTATGTAAACTTATCTGATTGAGTCTGAGAGTGATTCAGGTAAACAGAACCTTCCACTGAAAAATTGATTCAAAGTGATATCTAAAAAAATAAAAATCACTCTAAAAATAAAGTCATAGTAATGAGACAAATGGCAGATTGGACCTCAGGTCTCTCTGGAGAACACTGCCTGCTGTTTAAAAATATTGGTTTCCTTTTTGTTGCAAGGCTTTGTTTACACATAACTATCCTATTGTCTTTCTCCTACACTGCTGATAACCGAATGGAATGGTGGGATGTGCTCGGCAATGGTCTCCAATTCATTTGTTTCTGTTTCTTTTGCAAAATTCTGATATGTCTTTCCTCCTCTGAACAGCATGCTTTTGGGAAAAACTGAATTTGTCCATTCTCCTCAACTACCTAACTAATGAAAGCAACTCTTGCTTAGAGCAGACAAATTGTCACACATTCTGGAATGTTCTGAAACGTGCGTGTAGTCACTGCGTCCTGCTACTTGCATAATATGACACACGCATCTTTAGTGGTAGTTGTTTGGTCTCCAATTATCATGGAAATATGCCATTAACATTTCACAAGCATAAAGACGTATACTGTGTGTGTGTGTTTCTAATGTTAAGTTTTGTGAAGTTTGATAGATTAAGGTTATTCCACAAAATACTTTTTTATTCAATTAAGGCTAAGTTGCATTTGCTTAACAATTTAACCTTTTTTTTTTTTCAATGGAAAGTGTAATCAACCATGTGAACTTATAAACTAATGAAATATTGTCACCAACAATAGTCATATTTCTGCATCCTGCCCCAAAATATTTTCTTTTCTATGGACTCATTGTCATTTGAAATATATGGCACTGGTATGAGAGAGTCGATTAACTATTCATTGCAGTCCTTCGTCTGTGTGCAACATTCATGTGTCATCTTACTAAAACAGTTTACTAATTAACCCTTACTTTAACTTGGCCTTCGATTAATTATGATTAAAATGGTCTATAAAGAGTTTGCAAGATTGAACACACTATCTTTGCCATGCCAAAAGACACATGAAAAAGCATGAAGATTTTTTAAAAAAAAAGAGTATGGATGCAGGTGTGCAGCTTTGTTTCGCTCCACTGGAGACCGGAAAGCCTAAAAAACCACAACTTTTAAAATTATTGTGCTGTGCCGGTTTTTGTTACTCTACAACAGCATAAATTGTTTTTTTGCTAAATCCTGAACAGGACATTGTGGCGTAGAAAGCCTGATGGCTAAGTTGAATCTATAAAAGCAATAGAGGCCTATGCTATTCATGACACCTGGTGCAGTAGGAACATTATGTTTGTAGTTTAACGACCTCAGTGAAAGCCATACAAGCACTGTAGGTAAATTATGGTAGCTACTTTCTTCAACCACTCCAAAGTCTCACCAGTGCTGTCAATTTTTATACCATGTTACAAGGTCGGTGTCTAGCCAGTCCTGGGGAAAGTAACTTTTCTTTTCAAAGCAGAGAATTTTATTTAATGGTTGAAACCTTTCAACTGATAAGGAAACTGTTACTTCTTATTTACAAATCTATTTGTATGTATTGTATATAATTTTATCTTAATATTTCCTACGTACAATGTACAGCATTAGAGATAAATTTATTTTCTATGTATAATTTTCACATTTCTTTTAACCTGGCAGTATCTAAACAACAATGGACAAATTTAAATACCTTGTTATCACTTTCTCTCTTTTTTTATGAAGTTATATCCCGTCTGAGTTATCAACTTATCCAACAGTGCCCATTTTCTATTCATTTGTGCCTTCCATGTGTAAAAATCTTCATAAATGGCAATTTTTTTATGAAATACATTGGTGTTGAAATAAAGGATTCTTTGTATATGGACCAACAGGTTTTACAACTTTGTTTGGATTTTTAAAAACTGTACAGAAATTCAATCTGTGATTTTATTTTTTTCCCCATTATATAAAAGTGACATTTTAAATTTGTAAAGGATCACTTTTACCCTCAAAAAAATTTTTTAATGCAGTTTTTAACCAGAATTTTATGTCATAATTTGTTTTTTGAATGTCAGGAACAAATTTTGTGTTGTTCACTAAAAAAAATATATGTATATTTAATTTTGCTCTTGTGAAAGCTAGCCTACTAACTAGCTTAACCTAGCAAGAACTAAAAATGTATTTAACTACTAAATAAAAACATTTATTACCATGAAAAACATCATTACATCTTTTACAAGGATATTTTTTTTATATAGTCTATATATAAAAGATGTGTTTTTTCCACAAAAAGGAACAATGTCAAGTTTAAGTTACAAGTTTATATTTTAACAAAATATTTAACTGTATATTTTCATGGTGTTGTTAATTTTACTGAAAATTGTCTAAATGATTAATGTGAAACTAATCTTAGTTTTATTATATTTTATATTGCTTATAACTAACTCAAGACCTTAAAAGTCAAGTGGAGTGTAACCTTTTGAACTGTTGCTAATATATTAAAATATATAATAGTTGGTCAGTTGCTAGATGTAACAAGACAAGTGCCTTCAGGCAATGCAATATTTTGTCACTTTGTAATGTTTTTTTTATTCAAGATTAGCGGTCTGATTAATAATTTGCCATTCTGTTTATTGATGGTTACTAATAATGATGTTCACATCTATAAATATAACAAATGGACAAACACATTTACTAGTTGGCCCTTCTGTCATAGCAGTGACAAGTATTAACTGATAAAATGTACGTTCATGAAATCTACTTTTTTTAGCCTATGATTAAAATGGCTAGTATTAAATTATAAATTGTGTAATCACTGATATGTTACTAAAAGAGACAGTGCTTTGCAAATGGTGTAACGTTGTTTTGGCTGCTTTTAAAATACTTGTCTATGTTTCTGCTCAAGTTATAGTTATTGTAAGATAAAATTACCTGCTCAAACTTGTATAATTTATTGTTCTCATGTTTAGTTACTTATTAGGAAATTCTCTTATACTTATATTCTTTTCTGTAACTATTAATAATAATATAACTTCTGATAATATAAAAAATGTGCATGCTGATAATATAAAAAATGTGCATATGTTAACAGTATTCTTTAAATTTAAACTTTAATCAATTTATCTTATCTTTCTTTTAAATCATCTAGGAGGAGCTAGTAACCCAATTTATGATTTGATAGGGAAAACAAACAAAGCAACAACCACTTACTAGCATTATACAAACTGCTTTTTTTTTTTCAATGGTATGTATACAATATTCAAACAAATTAAATTTCTAATCTATGGTTTCATTGTCTTGGAAATTTATTTCTTTTTGTAATGCTTATTACCAACAATGGAAATCTCTTATCTAGCCATCATTGTTTATATGACAAATTACCATGATGTCATTATTGAGGCTATCCTTTTTTTTCCAAACATTCAAAACAAATTTATATGGCTTGAAAATGGTGTCCATATTATCAGCCTTTTAGAACTATCCATGTCATTTCAGTCTTGTAGGACTATCCACAATTGTTCTGACTTTTTGGGACTGTCCATGGAGTATGCCATGCATGTAGGACTATAGGTTAATAACATCTCTGTTTTGTAGCACTATCCACGTCAAATCTGTCTGTGCCATGGAAATTTTTTAGGATAGTTCATATAATCTCTGTTCTGTAGTTCTGTCCATGTTAGGGGCCTACTCCAAAGCTAATCCTTGTATATAGAATGACAATGTATAAAACTGCCTGATCTCAGGTCACGCTTGTGTTGGTCTTAAAAGCATTTAGTCTAATAATTTCTACTCATACCCAATAATCAAAAACATTCAATTTTATACTTAATGTCTTACTGAATAAAATTTAAAAGAACTAATATAAAATAAGGAGTAACCAGTTGTTATAATAATATCTGACAGAAAACATTTTGAGTTTTTAAGTCATTTTTTAGTTCTTGACCTAGCATCCAAGAATAAATTAATTATGTGTGTTGTAATTATTGTGTTAGTTGGTTTTTTTAAATCATATTTTCATTTTTCTCTTTAAAAAATTATGGTATATTAAAACTCCCTTTTATAAAGTATATTTATTCTGTGCCTTACAAGAGACATGGCTTCATCTACTTGCTGGTTATGATGAATAGAATTTAAAAGGTTAGATGATATACAAATGATTGACTATTTAAAAGTCATTCCCTTTCCGAAGTAAATGCTCAACGTGGATATTTAAAGCCAAAAAAGTTTTTTTTGAAAGGTCCAGATTGTTGGTGCAGTTACATGATCATCACAGCACATTTCAACAAGTGTTTACAAAATCAGTGATATAATTAGTTTATAACATAAAGTGTACACTCAAATAAATAAAAATAGATCCATAGATGTTTATATATATTAACAAAAACTCTATTGGATCTTCTGTTTTTGACTTTGATAGAAACTTTGAACAATCTTTCAGTTTTGAATGAAACAATTTCTATCTGATGTCATCTATGTCCTGTAATTGTGGTTATTTCAATCCTGCTCTGTGGATCTATCCGTTTCTTCTCCTTCATGTAGATTTATCAATTTCATCTCCCTTCTGCTGGTCTGTTCATATTTTCTCTGTCCGGAAGTCTGTTCATGACAACTATTCAAGTTTTCAGTCTATTTTAAGACAAGCTTAGATTTATAAAGAATTAGACAAAGGTGTACACTATTTTACTGCTACCTTATCAATAAGTTCAACTTATAATGAAACCCTTAAGACATAGGGAAGGCAACACAAAAAAAGACATGTTAGTTCTCTGTGTTATTTTATTTATCATATAAAATTAAGGTATAAGCTTTTTATTCAAAGAAAACTTAGTGAAGAACTGATTATTTTAGTTAATAGACAATTCTCATAAAGACTTTTTTTGTTGGTGCATGTTTTTTGAAAATGAGCTGTTTAGTTAATCTGTTTTCATCTAAAAAATATTTCTTAAGAAACTGGTAATAAAAAGTTTCCATGAGACTTATGAAATATTTTTTTAAAACATAAAATAAAGAAGAGTGATTGTACTTGTATTTAGTGAAATTGCATAAATTTTAGAGTGCCAAAATTTTTTTATTAATGTCATAAGGATAAGACTACTTAACAGAATAAAAAATGCTGTAGACCCACTGCTTCATGACCAACAAGCTGGCTTTCGCACCAACATATCCTGCACTGACCAGATAGCGACACAGCGCATCATTCTAGAGCAGTCACTAGAGTGGAACTCGTCGCTCTATGTCAACTATGTTAACTGTGAAAAAAGCCATCGACAGTGTGGACAGGCAAACCATGTGGAGATTGCTAAGGCACTATGGGGCGCCTCAGAAGATTACTGATATAATCAGGAATATGTGTGAAAGGATGAACTGCCGAGTTGTCAGAAGGTGAAATATGCTTTCCAGGTGAAGACTGGTGTGTGACAAGGTCGCTTGCTGTCACCCTTCCTGTTCTTGTTTGTCATTGACTGGGTGATGAAAACATGGACACAGAAAAAACAACAAAGAAATGGAATGGCATCCAATGGACCTTATGTGATAAATTTGATGATATTGACTTTGCTGATGATTTTGCCTTTCTTTTGCTTACCCAACAGCAGATTCAGGAGTTTAAAAAAATAAATAAATTTGCAGCCTCTTCTGCTGGTATTGGTCTCAACATACACAAAGGGAAGAGTAAAGTCCTCAAGGTTAAAGCCACCAGTACATCACCCATTTGTTGGAATGGAAGGCTTCCATTATATCTTTGATCATGGCAGTAGATGAGTAAATGTCAATAGTACCTAAATCTCTGTCAGCCTCCACGACCACAATGGTCATAGGTCCATAAATAACGTCACGCACCTGAAGGGGGTGGGGTCAGGCTTTAGTGACGATGTGTGACCTGGGGATGGGGTTGTATAAGATATGTGTCTGTAACAGATAAGAAAAGATAAAATACAATTTGACGTCTCATCAAATCGCGCAAATCGTGTCTTTCAAAGCTAGCACTTCAAGTTCATCATCTTCATTGTAATTTAAATTTCCTGGTGATGGCTGCATAGTTTTAGATTGGTGCTTTTCTGAGGACAGCTTCACTTTACTTTCAACCACGTCCAATGTCTAGTGAATTTGTTGTTCCAAGTGTTCTTTCTTACATTCATTGTTTTTTTGTTTTTTAAAACATTCTCATTTTCTATCTGTGCTCTGATGCAGAGATTACCTTTCTTTTTATTTAGACTTCTGAGGAATTTTCCTGCAGATGATTTACTTGGAGCTAGAACTGAGGAAGAGGACTCTGATAGTTCTACTAAATTCAAATTTGAACCAAATACTTTAAAATCATTTAGGAAATCTCGAACTGCTTTTTCATCAGGGATGTCTTTGCCAATTGTAATCAAAATTCTAGTATGCAATGTTCCAGGGTCATTTTAAGATGTGTTCTCCATTCTTTCTTGCAAGTGAACATTTGAGTTTGCCAGCTTGTCATTGGATTTCCGACTCTCATTCATGCTAGTTGATGTCTTTCTTAACCTATAGTTCAAAGCTTTGTGTCGTTTATTATTTATATTTGTGTGGCTTGAAACTCTTTCTCATTTCTTGTCTCTTTTCATCATCGTTGGTGATGGAAATGTCATAATTGCCGACTGCGTTCAAGTTATTCTTAAAGTTAAGACACATATTTTGTATCCAAACGTATCCAAAAGTTAAATAATTAAATTTGTACAAAATAATTGTTAAATAATTTTTCATTTTTTTAAAAATGGGTCTCAATTACTACAGGTCTAGACTAGTCTAGAGCTTGGCTCAAAGTGCTAAGACAGAAATAGTAATTAGTAATATTTGTAACTTGCTAATAATCTATTCGATAAACTATGTGGTTGGCTGAAACAATTGACAGCCACAGCGCAGTTCATCACAGATATAGGGCTTATGGTCTAAATCCTCCCTCAAAAGATTTTGAGAACGAAGAAGAAAGAAGAAGATGGTAATAACCTATTGATATTGACTGATACGGATACTATGATGGCACATACTGATGTAACTGTAATAATACTAGTAAGAGGCCATCCATATATTACGTATGCAAGGAGGGGGGATCTTCAATTAACGGCATTTTGTACATGGATGTGTATGGGGCGGGGTAGGGGGCGCTCGACTTAATTTGTATGAAAGCACAACAAATTTAATTTGCATAATACTAATACTAAACCTAGTAACGTAAACCGCTCAGGATGCAAAGGGCATTCGAGACTGACTGACATGTAATAATGTTTTATAATTTAATTAATGCAAACTAAATTCTGAACTCTTATACTTAAACTTGGAGGTTATTAACATTTGAGTCAGACATAACGTTCTCACATGACTAAAAATATGTCCATCTGAATTTTAGTTTCATTTCTAGAAGTTAGTAGAAGTTTCTCTTTCGCCCACCGATTAATCGGTAAAAAAAATGTTTATCGATTAAATTTATTTAGGAATAGTGTACAGCTGAGCATTGAACCCTGTGGGAGTTGTCTTCCAGTCATGCTTCGCTGGAGAGCGCTTCATGCACCTAATCGTGTTTTAATCATTAATCATTCGGTTCGTGAGAAACGATTTAATCCAGCTGTACATATTAGCAGTGACACCTAACTGATGTAATTTGTAAAGTAGCCCTCCACGCCACACCTTATCGTATGCCTGCTTTAGATCGAAGAACACCGCAACCGTGTGGTTATTCAACTGGAGTTCGTTTGTGATCGTCTGAATTAAACGCCTGGTCCATCGGGTTTCGTCCCTTGCGGAACCCACCCGAGCCTTCGGAATGCATTTGGACTTTTCAAGAGCAGAGCCGTGCGTTCACTAACCGTTCAGTCACCTTCCCCACACACGACGTGAGGGAAATGGGTCGGGTATTCGCCTGGTTTTCCTTCTTTAGGAATTGGGGTTATTGCGGCCTTTTTCCACAGCTTCGGCATCGTGCCTGTTGTCCAAGTTCTGTTAATAAAACTCAATAGTTTTATTCGGCCTGTCTTGCCCAGATGCTTGAGCATTTCATTGTGAACTTTATCTGGCCCTGGTGCTTTGCCAGCCTGGCACTTGTTAAGCGCAGTTTGCAATTCTGTCATTGTAACATGTGTCGAGAAAACCTCGAATTGAGGGCCCGTGCGTTGACTCTTGGAGCCCTCCCCTCGCATTCGGTCGATCGTTTGGCAAAAGTCATGTCCGGCGCCTTTTTTTTTGTGTTCACCTGGGCAAAGTGTTTGTTCAGCGCTCGTGCGCGCTTCACTTCACTTTCTCTTTGGCCCTTTGACGTCGTCAAGGGGCTGGGTTTTTTAGTTTTGATATTAAGGCCTTAATTAAAAAATAATAATAATAATAATAAAGCCAAGCCATGAGCGATTGAAATGCGTTGCAAATTGTACACCTGCTTCAGGAAAAGGTTTGTTTGAATTATTTTAAGAGAGACTTCTTCCAAAATGAAAATCTTGCATAAAATGCCCCGTTTGCTGCTTTTTAAATTTTAAAATATTTTTAATTACATAAATACAGTTTCTATGGGCAAACGTACAACCATCTCTTTAGTGCATAGAAACTATTATTGACTCTGTCGTTTACCCAAGTAGCTTGTTAGAGATCTTTCTCTAAACTGAAAAATATTAAGAATCGATTGCGAAGCTCATTGACTTCTACACACCTTTTATGTTTATATCAACAGAAACCGATGTTTTAAGGGAATATTGACAAAATTATAGATCATGTAGTCGAAACGGCACACAGTACACAGCTTTAAAAAGTTGCTTATACTATTAACACCATCACAGTTAGTCCGAATAAATTGATTTATAACTTGAATGGACGCATTTTTTATATTTTATTTATAATTATTAGGGCTGTTATCGATTAAAATAATTAAATCGTTAACTGTTCAAAAATTACCGATTAATTAATCGATAATTTTGTTGAAGCTTAAAATAAAGATGTATGACGTCATTAAACTGAAAATTTCAAGGGAAGTAATAAAAACAGGCAATTGATTTTTTTTTTTTTTTATTGAATTACTTTTAGGGCATATCAATAAAAATAAGTTCAATAACGTATTAAAGTTTAGGCACTTGGATGAAAATTTCAAATTAATTTGAAAATATAAAGGTAATGCAGCTATATAGAACTTGTTTTATGATAAACAAAAACATAAAGATCATCTTTTTATCCCAAGTGGTTCAAAAGTCATGACTTTTTTCTAAGACCTCACAATCACTTTTTTCACTATTTTGTCTTCTTTCTCATTTTGTGACCTTTTATGGCATTTTAAAAAAAGCCCATAGCAATGTATTTAATTTAATTTTAAAACTATAATATTGTAGGAGATATATTTAAATATAAAAAGTTCAATATAATGAATTTAAATTTTGTAATTGTTAATTAATTAAAAACAATGTGTTTTTATATCATTGTCCTTATAAAACAGGTTACTTAAATTTTTCACGCTTGTCATGTTTCCTTTAGATGGAGAAGTTTGTACGTAAAAAAAAAAACAACAAAGTATTATTAATTATTAATAATTAATTATTTATTAATAAATCGAGAAAAAATGAAACATTTTCTTTAATTTTAATTGCTATTTTATCTTATTATTTATCGATTAAAATTATTTTAATCGATACATTTTTACCGATTAATCAAGAAATTAATCGATAATTTCCGCAGCCCTAATAATTATAAATTATATATGCGATTTTTAGTTGTTTTTCTGTTTTTTTTTTTTTTTAAATTGTAATTTGTAAAGTGACCCATGACTATGGAGGCATCGGCCCTCAGGTTTGGATGGCTAAATTGCACAAGGAAAAGATAGGGCCAGTTTTTTTCCCGGGCCGCTTGGAGTCCTCAGTCCACCCCTGCTCCTGTCTCAGTAGGGCCTGAATTTCTTTCTGTTTTCCGTTTGTCCTAGGGTTCGTTCGCCTCGCGACCCCAAGGATTGTGTCAATTAACCTCACGTAGTAGTCGTCCAAGTTGCCTCCTGCAACATCCAGCAGAGCGACCTTGGTCTCGCTCTCGGCCTCGTACTTACGCCAAGCGGCCTTACGGAACTGCCAGTGCCTTCGTTCAAATCGAGGTTTGCCTGCACCAAGCACAAACAAAGTCAGTAATGGAAGATGTTCACTTCCTACTTCCTTCAATACCTCCAGTCTATGCTTGGACTCTAAGTCCCTTGCCAAGAGGGTCGTTCGGTCTTCGCCATTCCTAGCCGGGCACTGTTGGGTGTTGGCCTGCCCCCACAACCAGCACTGGGCCTCACGGTGAGGCCATGCCTCTCCTCTTCCGTTTTTTGAAAGGTTCCAGTGCATGTGTTTTGGCGGTGGTGCAGTGGTTGTTTGTTTGGGGTCGCAGCCACTTCCGCAACTTTAATCATCTCCCAGGCTGCGTAGAGGCCAACCACTTCTGGAAGGGAACTTCCACTAAACTCAACACATATTCTTGAGACCTGAGATCTAATCTCTTAAGGCATTGGCTAATACTTGGGCAACCTGATCCATCTGCTGAGCAATGCCATACAACATTGTCTTCACGTGGGACTCTTTTGCCTCCCGTACCTCCCCGGCTATATCTAGCGCGGGACAAGACACCAGCAGGTGTGTGACCGTCTCAGAGGCTTGGCTGCAATGACGGCAGTTCGAGTCCCTGTTGTGGTCTAGCCGGTTAAAATAAGAGTTGGTTTGGCAAAGTTCAGTACGCATTTGGGTCACTAAACTCTGGTCCCTTCGGTTTAGACCTCACTATTGGTCTGATCTGCTCGGCCTGGGCATGTTAGCGAATACCCCGCTAGACGTCGTATTATCCTCCGACTCCTGGTACCACTTTTCCCTAAAGTGGTCCATTAGCTAGGCATTTGCCCCGAGATACGTAATTGGGATATCTGGTTGGGGTTCGGCTGCTTCAGCTATTGCCAGGGATCAGTGGCGTAGCTAGGGGGGGGCGGAGGGGGCGGTCCGCCCCGGGCGGCACTCATTCAAAGGGCGGCATTTGTGGGCATTTGAAAAATAAACCCAGCCATTTCCCAAAACCGCCCCTTTTCTATTAAAGGGTGAAAAACATAGTGAAACAAAAAGATTCTATATTTTGAGTTAAGAACCTTTTTTAAAATTTTAAATCGCTCAAAAAAGTAACTATTTGTTTGTAAAACTAAGCAGTCTACGTCACAGTTGGCGCTTTTATAAGAAAACTGCCCCAAACAAAAAAAACACATCACCGCTGGTCCGAATATATGTAGTATTAATATCGCACGACCGTTTTAGCGTGAAATTTCGACATTCGCAGAATGATGCACTAACAAGTACCTACATGACATAGGGATTCAAATATTGTGTTTAACATGCAAGTAGTAAATTATATTATAGTAAGATAACTGATAAAAAATTAAATTTACTTTGTTTTTATTGCATTAAAATAACAGAAATAGTTTGCATTTTTCATTAATATAGCCTACGGCTATTCATTAAAAATGAACGATTATTCATTTCTCCGTTAATAAACACCACAATGACATAAATAATTCCGAAAAAGACATACTAAAAATTTAAAGCGTCCTGGAAAAATTGACATCTGAAGTAACTAGTAAAAAGAGATCAGATGCTGAAATTTTACTCAGTTCATGACAATCTTTTACTTTTCTATGGTATCTCAATGTTGGGGAATCAGTCTTTTTTAAATTAATGCAAACTGTGGAAACCCATTTGATGAATCAAAGATATGTGCTAATACAGAACGCTGTTACAGAGAGTTGGAAATATCGACTAGATACCAAGTTAAAAGGAGAAAAATATAGTGAGGAAAATTCAGAAGACGTGGTTCTATCTTTAGAGCAAGAAGTACAACGAGAAATGTTTTTATCCGTAGATGTAATTATAAAAGAAAATAAAAGTACGAGGTGGTGAGTTACATGTCCTTGCAAGAAAATATTCGCGTATAATACTATACTATCTAGGATTCTAAATGATGAATTTGAAACAAAGATATGTGCTAATACAGAACAGCTGTTACAGAGAGTTGGAAATATCGACTAGATACCAAGTTAAAAGGAGAAAAATATGAGAGAGAAAAATTCAGAAGACGTGGTTCTATCTTTAGAGCAAGAAGTACAACGAGAAATGTTTTTATCCGTAGATGTAATTATAAAAGAAAATAAAAGTAGTCTACGAGGTGGTGAGTTACATGTCCTAGAAAGAAAATAATCGCGTATACTACTATTCCATCTAGGTTTCTAAATGAAGAATTTGAACATCAATTAAATTTCTTTATTTACATTGATAAAGAAATGTTCGAGATAGAAAGAGAAAGGATCCAGGTTTCTATGGCAGTACACGGGGCCGGTTTTAGCTATATGCAGCTGAGTATGCGAAACTGATTGCGTGGGCCCCAGTTTGGGTAGAGATAAGGTATTAATAAGGATAATAAGTGAAAATTAAGATAGGTTGGGCTTAGAAAGCGCTGGGCCCACAGCGACCGCATAGGTTGCAGGAGCCTAAGACCAGCCTGGCTTTACCTACACTACAAGAAGAGGCATTATGTTTTTTTTTTTAAAAAGAGGGGAAATACCCCCTAGATCTATTAAAATAAATTTAACAGTAAATATTGGAAAATTCTTTATCCAACATTACAATTTTGCTAAGATTTTTTTTTCAACAATTGCTATCAGTGTAGATTCTATCTAGTTGTAAAAGGAGCTTCTCCAAACTGAAGTTGAAAAAAAAAAATTCTGCTCCACAACAAGAGATTTCAGACTACAAAATCTTGCAATATTGTCCATAGAACATGATATTACAAATAATATAAATTTTGATAACATAATAAACGATTTTTCGACTATGAAAGTAAGATGAGTAAGTAAATTTATAAATAATAAAAAAATATCTTTACATGCTGATGTATACAATTTTTTTTTTATTAAAAAAATTCATATACATGTATTTCAAAAATAAAAGCATTTTTAAATTGTTAATGTTTTTGGGTGTAAATTTGGAAATATCTTTTGTCTCATTTGGGGTGGAGGGGGGGGGCGTGTGACCCTATAACTTTCTTGTGGCCTTCAAAACAATTATCTTGTATTTTAATTTAATGTGTTTTTATAAGTTTATCTTCTTATGCGGCCTCTTTTATTACTACTTACATAAATAAGGCATGCAATGGTAAAATTGTTCCGCACCTTTTACAATGTACTTCGTTTCAATTACAATTATTTATTCATTCTTATAAATTTAAAAAAAACCATCATATGATTAACTTAATTAAGAGGCCTTCTATAAATGACGTCACGTGATTTCGGATGATTTTTCACCCCCTGTCCCCTCGTTACACGGCGTCACGAGACGAAAACTTAGACCCATTCCTCAATGCCCCCTCCCCCATACAAGCGGTATTATGTATTTGAAGATGAGCATGTTTAAAATCATCATTTTGTTTGTTTGGTCCTTTAAATATGTTTTTAGTTTAAGGCTGCACTCTAACATCGTAACACGCGTGAAACCACGTAAATCGTCATTGAATAAAGTTTGGGTAATCATATATTTCAGTGTAGCTTTTATTTAAAGTTGCGCGTTTTGAATGACATCAAATGTGTGAATCCCCCCCCCCCCCCCCCCGCGTAACGTCATTAATGGGCGGCCCTAAAAGGGCGGCATATTGGAGACCGCCCCGGGCGGCAAAAGCTCTAGCTACGCCACTGCCAGGGATTCTAATTTTTCGTTACCTTCGACATTCACTTGGCTTGGGATCCACTACACTGTTACCTTACCACCCACATCTTCCAAGATGACATCGACTAAGTGGGTGCTACGTTTTTTCGGACAGCAAGACCTCGAGCGCTGATCTCGAGACGCAGAACAAGACCGTGTGAAAACCTACTAATCCAACCCTTGCAGTGTTTGGTGCACACTTTCCAGGGCCCTGTGTATAGCTTCAAGCTCCGCATCGTAATTAGATGACATAGTACAACAGGGTCCTGAAAGTTCCTCTTTTCGTGGCCCGCCTATTGACTATTGGATGAGCGCACCATATCCTGTAGTTCTTCCTCTCCGGTTGGCAGAACCATCCGCGAACACTTTTACTGGGATTCCCGCGAACCCTTCAATTGTCTCAAGGGCAGCTATTTTCTGCACATGTTCATGGCTACGTTTCGTCACTGCCGTGTCAGTCAAAGACGAACGTATATTGAGACGTGTAGCTTCCGCATAGGGCGGTTTAATTGGGACGCTAATGGTTTTCTGTCTGTTTCGTGGGGGTTGCAATTCGGTCATAGTGAAAGGTGCGGTAAAGACTTCAGCATGCGGCCCCCACTTCTGGGCCTTCTCTCCATGTTACCTGAGATGGTTCAGGCTTTGACAGGTCTCTTTCTACTTCAAGCTCGCCTTTGCAAAATGCTTGTTCAAAGCATCGGCACATTTTGTATCTGTGGATGCAGCGCCTGTGGTCTTCTGCAAAGGGCTCGGATTTTTCGTTTTTCACATGCCAGAAAGAGAGTCAATCAACTGCCACACCTTTCTGCCATCTGCCAGGTTAAGTTTCCCTCATGAACTAACCCATTCTTCTTTCTTAGCCTTGAGAGTCTCTTCCCGGACTTTGGCTGTTTGTCTGTTATAAGTGGAACGAGCAGCCACTGTTTTAAGCCTAGCTGCCTTTTCTGGGCCTTCTTTCGTTCACGGACGAGTTCTGTCAGCTTTTTGTTCCAGAAAGGTCGGAAATTTCGGTTCTTACACGTTCTTGGAAAGGCTTTCCTTGCCATCGACAAAATTATTCCCACAAAGTCACTGTAAGCAGTCCCGATTGACTTGGGGTTCTCTGGGTTCTCCGGTGAGCCTACAAGCGTGCTTTTGATCCCTTCCCTGGATCATTTCCAGTCGGCTTTGCCGAACAGCCAATGTCTCCTGGCAAAGCGTGCCTTCATCATCTCTGTATCAATTTTTAAGAGGATTGGTTATTGGTCGCTACCAACTTTTGGCAATACCTTCCATTCCGTCTTTGCCTCTAGTTCAGCAGAGACTAAGGTCAAGTCGGGTCGCGATAAAGCACTGTTGCCGGTTTGCAATAGTGTTGGGACACTCATTTTATCCTATAATATTATGAAGTTGATGGTAAGTTCGACCTCCTCCAAGTAACGCCCAGATGCGTTTCTATCGGGGTATCATAACGCTTCTGTATGAGCATTAAAATCCCCAGCAATAATATGGTTCTTGAACATCGTTGTGTTGCGTGTAGGGAGGCACAACGTGTTTCTTGGGGTGTTGCGAATGTTGGAAATGTTAAAAGTTTTACCAGATTTAGTTATTCTTAGTATCGGGGTATTTGCTCTCTACAATCTCGCTATGAGGTTGTTTTTCCCCAAAGTGACCAGTCCCCTGCGTTCTTGCATGTACAGCGATATACTGAATAACCCGGAACGTGCAATGGGTTCTTTTTCAGCACAGTTTCTTGCAAAAGAGCAACGTCCACCATCTGGTCGTGGAGCAACTTGGTTAACTCTGTAATTTTCCCCCTGAAACCACAGCAGTTTAATTGTAATATAATGAGGTTTTGGGGGAGCTGAACCTTGGCAGCTAGCCTCTGAGGGCTTACAGTAGTGCACATGCCTAGTGTCGTCCTGATCCCCGTCACCGACACACGGGGGAGGGTCCGTAGTCCTCCCTCTTAGACAATTGTCAAGTATTCCAGCCATAATTTTGAATGAAATGGGCTCGTTATATTACCTTTTCCCGGTGAGTGCATGTCACCAAACACTCACCTTTGCCCTGGGAACTAGACTCGAGTCGAATCCTTTTCACTACCCCACTCATACATGGTTTTGTGTGTCCGTTGCATTAAGCAGACATATTTGGTGACGTTGTTCGCCAGGGTTTTGGGTTCGAGTGCAGCCGGGTCCACACCTCACTCATAATCCGGGCCGCGTAGAAGCCAACCCTTTCCGGGAACTTCCACTTAAATATTTGAATGGCGTTTTCAATGGGTTCACACGTGAACGATATTAAAATGCATACTTTAATGGTAAAAAGTATTTTTCAACAGATAATAATTTTCAATTACATGAAGTAAATACGGGTTATAGTATAGGGAGAGGGGGCTCAAAGCTTTGAAACGTCATATGGGTCTACGTTTTTGAGACTAACTGTAACTTATCTTATCTTATCTTAACTTATCTTATACTTATATGTTAGAGACCTTCCTTCTGTAAAGAGGATTATTGCGTCCTATGTTTATATATGGTTTGTGTTTAGTCCTGTATTCTTACTAGAGTTTTAAATGATGATAAAGTGTTGGCTTTCCTGGTTTCTTCAGGCAACCCATCCACGCCCGAATACCGTCCTTTTTTTTTTAACCGGACGGGAAGAAAGATAACTTGTATGTGTTTGTTCTTGCATACGGATAAGAAAGTTTTTTGTTTTTTTAAAATCCTGCCTTATACTTACTAACGTCTATCTGATGGTTGTATATGACTCATGACGAAAAGGGGGGGGGGGGTGAAAAGTGGCCTGAATCGCGTGACATCATTTATGGAGGCCAAATCAAAGCTTTTGGTCGTGTTTTTTCATGTCAATGTCATGTTTAAATTATTGAAGAAAAACAAAGGAACTTTAATGGAGGCAATGATGGAGGACGCCCCCCACCCCGTAAGCAAATTGCCGTTAATTACCCCCCCCCCCCCTCATTTTATTAATGTAATATATGGATGGCCCAAACATAGAAAAGGTCACAAACACTTAGTTAGATCTAAATTTTAAAAAGCTTAAAAAATGTGGATGTGACTGCAACATGATGGCGATGGATAACAATAACATTGCAAATCGGGATTCGTTGCTTTTGTTGTTATTGTTATCAATGGAAGGTAATTTCAAACTTCATTCGCCAAAGAATTCCGGTTTTTCACTAACGTTAACTCAAGAGTTCAGATGAACAATCGCAGCTAACGGTGAATGTAAGCGGAAATTTCAGTCCTTTTTTCTTTCTTTCTTCTCTTTTACCGAGATAAAGTTAATCTATTTTAACGTACATTGCATGTTTTAAAAAAAAGAAACATTAATGACTTCGTTTAAAAGTAATCAATCAAACCGATCGCGACATGATAACCTCGTATGACGTTCGTTTGAAAAAAACACGGCAGCCATCTTTATAATTTTTTCTTTTAAATTTAAATTAGTAAAATTAAAGGAGTCAAATTTCTTTACGGCTTACGGGATTCAATTTAAAACAACAATTACTAAATCTTATCTTATATGTAACAGACGCTCCTTCTGTACAGAAGATTATTACGTCCTACGTATTTCTATGGTTTGTGTTTAGTCCTGTATTCTTACTAGAGTCTAGTTATCTTTGTGATTGTATTTCTAAATTGGTGCCTTATGTCTTATGTATAATTACTAATTTACTCTTGGTTCTTCTATCCTCTAGGTCTAGGTTCTTCTATCCTCTAGTGTTTCAAGGTTTAATGATTTAACTCTTAAAGTGCTGTCAGGTTTTTGGAAAACTTCCGCCTCAGTCCCGTAAGGCGTAAGGATTTCCCGTATTACGATCAACCGGTTATGAAATTAAAAAATTTGCGTAAAATCCATTTATAATATTATTGTCATACTGACTTCATTTTTAAGGCTAAGAATGGCTATTTTACGCATCCAAAAGACCGTACTGAGTTTGAAACAATATTTACCTGTAGTTTAGTACTATTATTTTAGTAATAAAGTATAACAAAAACGTATCTTCGAAAAAAAACCCGTTAAAACTACCGAAAAACATCTCGAATCGAGCGATAACACTAGTGCCGGCAACGGCCGCCATTGCCGGAAGTCAAATACATAGTTTTTCAAGCATTGAAGAGTATTTACTTTCCGAGATCTCATTTCTAACGAGATTTGTATCTAGGGACACATTACGACGCTTTAGGGATAGCGGGAAGAGACGCATTACGACGCTTTGCGACTTTAAGAGTTAACTAATGGTGTTACTCTTGCTAGTTTTGAATATTCTCCAGTAATGAATCTGGCAGCTCTTTATTGGATTTGTCCTAACTTATCAATATTTTCTTTGGTGGATGGGTCCCATACAGAAGATGCATATTCTAGCATACAGTATGTTGAATAGGTCTCACATCGAGAAACGGCTGTGTCACTTTTTTTTGTAGTTTTGATATATTCTCGTTTTAAAGTTCAAAGTCAAAATTATACTTATTTCTTTTGAAATAACTACAGTTGAATCCACTTATCTCACCCGCCCTCAGTTATATCGACAAACCCTATTAGCCTATTATCTCGACGCTCTTCGCCGAACCCCTAGGCCGTCGACCCACTTATCTTGACCCTGGTTATCTCATCAACCCTATTATCTCGACGCTTTTTGGGAAACCCCAAAGCGAGTCGACATAACCGGCTGAGTTTGACACTGACAGTAAATAGATTTGAAATTTTAATTTTAAAAAGGTCACAGTCACAGACATAGATTTTTCATAAAACCTCATTCAGAACATTCTCTTTATTATAATTTATAATTTATGACCCTCTATAATCAGATACAGAGGATAACTAAAAAAATTAAAAAATGTCACATAGCCGTTTTTTCCCTTGTGCTCTTCATCTGTAATGTATTTAAACATCTGATTCGACAAGATTCTCGAAATAAAACTTATTAATTTAAATTTTAATTGTAAGTATAAGTATAAGCAATTAATTCTAATTAAGAAATACATTAATACAGCACAAAAATAATTTAATTACAAGTTGTTATAACCCTCAGATAAACATAAATCTTCATAAGTCATTAGGATAAATACACCCTTTGGCAAAAACGAGGTATGTTGACTGTGACGTCACAGTCATGGCGGCCTTCTTTGTTGTTATAGCACGTCCCTTAAAAAGCTTTAAAATTCTATAGTATACCTAAAACCTTCAATTTTCCAAAAATTCTAAAGCTATACCTAACCCAAACCCTAAAACCTTCCATTTTTTATAATCCTTTTAGAATTTATAGAACTTTCTTTTCCAGCAACTGGTAGCGGCGTGATGTCACGGTCGACATACTTCGCTTCAGCCCACCTTTCTTATATAATATTATTCCGTATGCAAGAACACATACAAATTTTCGCTCTACCTGTCCAGAATTCAGGTGTGGATTGGGTTGCCTGAAGAAATCAGGAAAGCCAACTCTTTATCAACATTTAAAACTCTAATTCTAATAATAATAAATAATATGCAGGACTAAACACAAACCATCCATGGTCCATAGCCATAGTAGCCATAGATAAGCATAAGACACAATAATCTTCTGTATAGACTTAGAAGGGGCGTCTTAACAGATAAGATAATAAAATCTTAAAATATTAGTAGTAGTATCAAACTAAAATACTATTGTCAATTGTATTGAGTTTAATAGATGATCTGTTAAAAGGCTTAGATTGGAAAAAATAATCAAATAGTAAAAGATAAAATATTACTAGACTTCTCAAATGCATTTGAGAAAGTTCACCACTTTAGTTTACTCATAAAACTTAATTACTTTGGGATCTCAGGTCCCTTACATCAATGCCTTTCAAAGTAGTGGACTGGTGCCGGTCCGTGGGCTATCTGCCGTCAGTCTGTAGCAGTAATCAAGAACTGCCAGAAAAATATAATCATAATCCTCCATTAATGCTACCTTATAGAATATGTCAATTTTTCAGCAATGAGGACATAAAATGGAACTAATAAATAAAATAAATTACACTTTTCTACCACGTCTGTACAGGGAAAATAGTGCACCAGTCCCTGGCGCAATAGAAAATTTTCTGCCGTTCCACCATACTAAAAAATTTGAGAAGCACTGCCTTACATCACTGGATCCTAGACTTCCTTTTGGTTAGAGAGCAAACTGTAATAATTAATGGATCTAAATCTGCACCAATAACGGTTTACTCAGGAGTTTGACAAGGAACTGTTCTTAGTCCCTTACTCTTTTTAATTTATATAAATGATTTACCCAACAATATCTCAACAGGAACAAAAGTTAGGTTATTTGCTGATGATTGTATAATCTATTGAACAATTAAATCAGAACAAGATAGCAACATTTTACAAAAAGACTTAGATGTATTGATAAAATCAGGAACTAACTGGAGTATGTTTTTCCACCCGGTAAATTGTTAACTTTTAATAGTGCAAAAAAAAAACAACTAATAAATTAAAAAAATCAAAATATTTCATTCATGGAAAGCAACTAATCCAAACTAAAGATGCAAAATACTTAGTAATAATACATGAGAAACTGTTATGAAATCCACATGTCAATGAAGTTAATAAAAAGTCAATCAAGACCTTGGGCTTTATAAAAAGAAACTTTTACAGATGTAATAAGATTATAAAACTAAATAGCTACCCCGGTTTGGTTAGACCTGTACTAGAATATGCATCTTCTGTATGGGAACCCATCCACCAAAGAAAACATTGATAAACTAAACAAATTAAAAAAAGAGCTGTCAGATTCATTACTGTAAAATATTCAAAACTTACAAGAATAACACCATTAGTTAAATCATTAAACTTTGAAACACTAGAGGATGGAAGAACCAAGAGTAAGGTAGTAATGTAGTGATCATCCGTAAAGTAATTATTTCTAATTTAGAAATACAACACAAAGATAACTTAATACAATCCTCAGATAGACATAGGGATAAAAACGCCTTCCTTATTCCGTGTGCAAAAAAAAACACATACAAATTCTCATTTTTCCCATCCAGAAATGGGGCATGGAATGAGTTGCCTGAGGAAAGCAAAACTTCATTAACATTTTAAACTCTAATGGACTAGACACAAACCATAGATAAGTTAAGGACGCAATAATCTTCTGTGTAGAAGGAGTGTCTGTAAACGATAAGATAACAATTTTCGAGGTGTGTGGGCATAAAAATTTGTTATGTGTGGCTTTTTGGCTCTTTCTTGGCTTTTTAAAAAAATAACTTTTTGGGGTAGGGGTGGGGTTTAAAGAGGGGTCTCAATCTGCAATTAAAAAAAAAAGTAATTAAAGATGGTACTATTTTACTATCTGCTTCCCGGAACTATCAGGCTTAATTTAACCTTTGACTATCACATCTAAGTCTATTCACAGGTTAACAATTACGTTCCTGCATAAATTATGAAAATGACATTGCCTCATTTGCGTAATTGTGTAGATTATGATTTCATTTACATAGATTGTATTAGTTCATTCATTTCCTACACTGTGCCACCCCTTACACCCTATTCCTATTTCCTTCACTGTGTAACCCCTTACACCCTATTCCTAACAAATAGAAAATGATGCACAGTATTTTACACTTTATGGATATCCTTTACTTAAATCTTAAATGCATAATTTTCAAAAATCATGGTCTTTGGATTCTGCCAATGATTGTCTTTACATTACATTGGTTCAGATTATATTTTGAGGAATTTAATATGAAGTAGAAATAAGTTGGCACACATTCATTACAAATGTATTTATTCTGTAATTATTTTTTAGTTTACATTGTTTGTAATGTAAAAGAGACTAACACATTTGAACAATAGCAAACTTTTGCATTGTAATGATTTGCAGTTCCTTATTTTCTAAAAATCTATAACACAATAAGTTGTGAAATATTCACAATTTGTTATTAATCTAGTTTAAAACTCCTCAGATATAGAGAAATAATGTTAGTAATTTATTAATAGGCAAGGCAGTTTATTGTAATGAATACTTTGGTTTTATTTTTCAGATGTTTTTGGAAATTCTAAACAATGGAAAATCTGAGCAGTTTAAAAATTATTCCAAGAGTGATTAAAAATGATCTAGAATTTGTTCCAGAGGCCAAGCTTGACACCAACTTTCATGAACCAATAAAGCAAGAAATATATCATGATAAAGAAAGTAGTTGTTTAATCAACCCTGCAATTAAACAGGAGACAGATTTTGATATAAATGAGGATATTGAATCAACTTCAGATTTATCATTGATCGTTAGCTTTGCTTCTAGTAATTTATCTAAAAAGTTATCAAAAGATCAATTGGCATCTTGCCAAAAAAACATTTCCTTAAATTCTCATGAGCGTACTGTTGGTAACTCAAACATAATTAGACATAGGGGAGAGAAACCCCTAAAATGTGACATTTGTTCTGCTGCATTTGTTAGTAACTCTAAATTAATTATACACAATAGAATACATACAGGAGAAAAACCCTTCAAATGTGACATTTGTCCTGCTGGTTTTGTTTGTAATTCTGAATTAATAAAACACATAAGAAGACATACAGGGGAGAAAACCTACAAATGCGAAATTTGTTCTGCTGCATTTGTTACTAGTTCTGAATTAATAAAACACAAAACAAGACATACAGGAGAGAAGCCCTACACATGTGATGTTTGTTCTGCTGCATTTGCTCGTAATACTGACTTAATAAAACACTATAGAAAGCATACTGGAGAGAAACCTTACCAATGTGAAATTTGTTCTTCTGCATTCGCTAGGAGTTCTGCATTAATAAAACACAAAAGAAGACATACAGGAGAGAGACCCTACAAATGTATCATTTGTTCTGCTGCATTTGCTAGTAGTTACGGATTACTAAAACACAAAAGAAGACATACAGGAGAGAAACCCTACAAATGTGATGTTTGTTCTTCTACATTTGCTAGTAGTTTTGAATTAACTTCACACAGTAGAATGCATACAGGAGAGAAACCTTACAAATGTGATGTTTGTCCTTCTACATTTACTTGTAGTTCTAATTTAATAAAACACAAACGAAGACATACAGGAGAGAAACCTTACAAATGTGATGTTTGTTCTGCTGCATTTGTTAGTAGTTCTGAAATAATAAAGCACAAAAGAAGACACACAGGAGAAAAACCATACAAATGTGAAATTTGTTTTTCTTCATTTGCTAGTGGTTATGAATTAACATTACACCATAGAAAGCATACAGGAGAGAAACCCTACAAATGTGACATTTGTTCTGCTACATTTGTTTCTAGTTCTGATTTAATAAAACACAAAAGAAGACATACTGGAGAGAAACCTTAGGAATGTGACTTTTTTTGTAGTTGTAGTTCTGAATTCTCTTCACACCACAGAAAACACTAGGGAGAAAATCCAGACAAGTTACAAGTGTGAATTTTTTTCAGCTGCTTTTGTGAGCTGTTATAATTTACTTAATTTACACAATAGAAAAAAATACAATGAAAAAAACAAAAATTGTGACTTGTGTTTTCTTGTAGTTCTGATTTGACTTCACACAGCAGAAAACGTACAGGAAAGAAACCTTATGTGAATTTTGTTCTGGTTCTTTTTCTGAAAGTGGACAATTAATTATTATCATAAGAATACATAAAGAAGAAAGGCCCTACAAATGTGACATATGCTCTTCAATGTTGCTGGATGATCACATTTGATTAGACAACAAAACTACACACAATGGGAAGAAACCAGATAAATGTTATGTCACTTTTCCTTTCAGTTCAAATTTAGTAGGCACTAAAGAAAAAGTACTTGATTTTAAAAAAATGCTTCAAATATGACACATTTTCTCATTTGTCATCTTTATTTTTATGGATTTACAGAAAACATACAGGAGATAAACCCAAGAAATGTAAACTACAATTACAATAGTGGTGATAAACTTTGTCTAGAAATGAAATAAACTGTGAATACCATAGAATGTACACTATATTGGTAAAGGAACGAAACCTTACAAATTTGTTGTTTGACAGTGGCTTCACTGTCACAGTTTGATGAAATTATTAGTTGTTGTTTTTTTAAAGCTGTATATACTATCTTAGAGCCAAAATATGCCATTTGTTAACTTAGTGCGCTGAAATTTTTTATTAATTTGAGGTTGGACCCCCAAAAATAACTTGAATAATTGATAACAAATGGTTAATTTTCTGAGAGATATAGTTAAAAAATATGCTTTGAAATTTTGAGGAAGTCTAATTGTGATAATCCAATATGATGAGTTCATTGTATAAACAATACCTAATTTCTAACTACTTTGGATACGGCAGAAATTCATATCATTATGTTTTTTTCCCCCGTGAACTTTAAGCCTAAAATTATCTTGTTCCTCTGTTAATTTTAAACCCATGAGCAAAATTTTTGTTGTGAATAAATTGTTAATTAAACTCATTTTTAAAAATAGAACAGTAACTTTTTATGGCAGGTAAAATCAAATAGGCACTGGCTAGCTGTAAAACTGTAATATTAAAAGTAAGACAAAGGTATTTTTAGCTACAAAATATATATGTATATGAAATAGACTTATTAATCATGTTTTACCTATTACATATAATTGATTGTGAGCATCAGATTTTATTTTAAAATTTTGTGTAACTATTAGTGGATTTAAATAATTTCATTTTTATTATTTTTTTTATTAATGAATTAATGTTTCACATTTCTGTATTGTTTAGGATTTTATTTGAAATGAATGCAATGACTGCAGGTTTAATTTTAACAAATATGATATCACCCGTTGTTTAATTCATTAAGATACATTTTAAATGTAAATGTTAATTTCCCCCTACCATTTTTTTGTCAGAGCACCACATTATCATTAACAGGAATGAGCGAATATTTTCCGAATATTAATTAAAACAATTAATTCAATTTATATGGCACAGCTATGTGATAATTTGCTACAAATTTACAAATCTATACATTTAAACTTTTATTTTACTATTTGTATGTGAGGAAGTTTTAGGAATTTCCTTTTAATTTTATTGCTTAAGTTTTTATAGCCCATATGGGAACTGCTCCTTGATGGAGCCACATTTTTACATAAAAGTTATAATAGTGAACCGGTATGGAAGACTGGGAGTGTAATGTTATATTATTTATATATTTTGTACTTATATAATTCTTAGCAAGGAAATGTCAATAACTTTTGGGTACAAATTACCACTTTTAACAGTGATTTTAAATTATCAATTTCCATTGGGGCAGCCTAAGCATTTTTGATTATTTTGATGGGGTCTAAATTGACAATCAACTTTTTGAAAATTGGGATCATTTTCTGGTATAAAGGAGTGAATCTATTCTATTGCAACTACAAAGATTTCTGGTAGATGACAAAATGGTGATTTCTCTTGTAATATGTAAGGAACAGGGAAACAGGGTTAATGCAAGTTACAACAATTAAATACTTGACACTTATCTTATCTTATATGTTACAGACGCTCCTTCTGTACAGAAGATTATTGCGTCCTACGTATTTCTATGGTTTGTGTTAAATCCTGTATTCTTACTAGAGTTTTAAAAGATGATAAAGTGGTGGCTTTCCTGGTTTCTTCAGGCAACCCATTCCACGCCCGAATACCGGACGGAAAGAAAGAAAACTTGTATGTGTTTGTTCTTGCATATGGGATAAGAAAGGTGTTTTTATCTTTATGTCTATTCGAGGGTTGTATTAGGTTATCTTTGTGTTGTATTTCTAAGTTAGAATTAATTGCCTTATGTATAATTACTAATTTACTCTTGGTTCTTCATCAACACAATGTAATTTTTAATTCTTTGAGCAAAAGGCACACAAAATGTGAAGAAATAAAAATATTAGTATAAGTATTACTTATTTTTACAGACTCTTCATCTTTAAAGGAGAATATTGCATCCTAAGCTTATCCATGGCTTATGTCTATTCTTGCTATTAAAGTTTTGAAGGTTGATACTGTGTTGGTTTTCCTGGTTTGTTTCATGATTTGGAATTCTGTTATAAGTTATACATAGCCATTTTGATTAACTTATACATTACTTATATACTGTATAGCCTACCTTGGTCCATTGTTATAATGACTGGATTTATTTTTGTGGAGCATTCTCATTCATACATAAACTTAAATAATTATTTAGTACACTATCACTTAATATTAAATAATATGCCGCACAGTTGCTCTACTTGTCAGCCTTATTAAAGATGATCTAGATACTATTCAAATTCAGAGCAAGAGTCTTTTTATAAGAAAATACTACTAATAATATTAATAAATATAAATTATAATAAAGAAACATAAATATAAATAATTTATTATAAAGGTAAACAGCATCATGATTAAGAAAATGACCGATTTGGTCCATTTTTAAACATGTACACACAGATCAAGAAAATTATCTGGATTTTGTCTTAGACACAAATTTAAAATTGTTTGCTGCAATCTTAGATGTAGGTCGATGGCCTTTTAGCCATAGGAAGATGGTCTGTATTCATTGTAAGAAATCAGAGACCAGCATAAATCAAAAAGAGATTGAGATTGAGAGTAATAATAATATCCCTACGGACCATGAAGGTCCATGGGAGCAAGTGAAGTAGCGTTCAAAAGTTTCATTGACCACTAACGAGCATGGGATTGTGTGGTTAGCACAATGCCCCAGGGGCCTTGCCAGATCTGCGGTTCGAACTCGCGACACGAGCTCTTGCAGCGGCTTGGTTGTCCAGCAGGCTACAACTTAGACCACCGCGCCCCTTTAGATCTAAGTCCAATTTAGATTTGGATGACACTTTGTTCATAAAGTAAGAAATACAAAAATATTCTTATTTTCTTATCTTATCTGTTACAGACGCTCCTTCTATATAGAAGATTATTGCATCCTATGTTTATCTATGGTTTGTGTTTAGTCCTGCATTCTTATTAGAGTTTTAAATGATGATCAATTTGGCTTTCCTGGTTTCTTTAGGCAACCCATTCCACGCCCGAATTCTGGACAGGAAGAAAGAAAACTTGTGTTTATTCTCACATACTGAATAAGAAAGGTGCTTCTATCCTTGTTTATCTGAGGGTTGTATCCAGTTATCTTTGTGTTGTATTTCTATGTTAGAATTAATTGCTTTATGTATTATACCTACTTTACTCTTGGTTCTTCCATCCTCTAGTGTTTCAAGGTTTAATGACTTAACTTTTGGTGTTATCTTTGTCAGTTTTGAATATTCTACAGTAATGAATCTAGCAGTGGCAGCTCTTTTTTTAATTTGTTTCAGATTATCAATGTTTTTTTTTAAATAGATAGGACCTTTACAGAAGATGCATATTCTAATGCTACCTCACCTTGGTGAGACCTATACTAGAACTTCTAGTAAAGGTCTCACCAAGGGGAGGTAGCATTTTAGTTTTATATCTTTATTACATTTGTAAAAGTAAAAGTTTCTTTTTATAAAAACTGATGTTTTGTTTGATTTTTTAATTGTTTCATTGACATGGGCATTCAAATGATAGTTTCTCATTTGTTATGACTTCTAAGTATTTTGAATCTTTAGTTTGGGTTAGTTTTTTTTTCCATGAATGAAATATTTTGAATTTATTTGTTTACTTTTCTTTGTTATACTATACTTTGAATTTGAATATATATAATAAACGTATATGTATTATGAGTACTTTCTCTTTTTTAACATGTCAAAGTAAGCGAAAATCTAATTTTCAAAATATTTGTAGAATTACACAAAAAAAGCAACAACATTCAACATTCAAATACTTGATTTTCTAATTAATAAATTGCTTTATCAAACAATACACTTGACACGTTTTTCGACAAAGAATATAACTCCCTTCTGAGGTTGTGTGCTCGTATAGTATAGGTGTGCATAAAATTCAAATGTGTGGCAGCAAATTTAGAGGCAGTGTAAAGTTGTGGATTTCCTGCTATTCATAGGTAGTGACTGGCGATCAGCTCCTGAACATGTGTTAGGGCCGACCCTTTGGACCAAGCTGCACAATAAAGCAGGGACACCTGAACCGAAAGAAAATAAATTTCCTACTTCGCCTTTGTTAGTATTAACTATTATTAGTGTATTATTAACAATAAAAATTAAATACACCATTAATAGTATATTTCTACACTGGAATAGAGACCAACTCGGCCAGGACGTTAGCCCTACTTCAAACAACTGGACACCACCTCAGACGAAAAAAATGAGCTTCTTATTCTTCATCTGATAATAATTTTATCATTATGGTTTTCCAAACTTTCACGCCATGTTTACGCAGCGCTCTTTAAAT
>MUZC01004447.1:436018-447609 GCA_002072015.1 Radix auricularia
GTGATCGGTGGTATTGGCACAGTTGTTATGTGAAATAGTGATCGGTGGTATTGGCACAGTTGTTATGTGAAATAGTGATCGGTGGTATTGGCACAGTTATTATTTGAAATAGTGATCGGTGGTATTGGCACAGTTATTATGTGAAATAGTGATCAGTGGTATTGGCACAGTTGTTATGTGAAATAGTGACCAGTGGTATAGGCACAGTTGTTAGGTGAACAAAGCATAACCCCAAAACGGATCAAAACACTCTTGACAATATGGATAAACAGGATATTTTTGCCGAACTCACTTACAATAGCTCATCTATTTTACAGTAACTCCCCCTATGTATTCACATTAAATCCACAAAAAGATACGCAAAAAACATCACTATGCAAAGACTGCGGTGTCTGTCCAAATGGTTTTTTTAGCCGTCATGAGACTTAAAATTGAGTTTAAATTGATAGTATGAATCAGTACGAGTTAGTTTAAACATACATGATCCCTTCAAAATAATTGTCTGCAGTCATAGTCATATAAATCATTTTCTTTTTTATAAACGTTATTTTTAAATGTGGAGTTTGATTACGGTGAATGCACTTATAAACGTATGAATGTTTATTTAATTAATATATGTATTGTTATCTCCATGTAAAGCGCTGTGAGCCCGGCTCTTAGCTGGGATACAGCGCTATATAAATTAACATTTTATTATTATTATTATTAATGAAATGTGCACACACAAAAAATAATTTTTGTTACGAACAATAATGTACATTTTAAAATCATGTACGGCCCTAGGTGGTCCATCACAGCGGTTTTTTTAAAATAAAAAGTTTTCTACTACTTTGTTTACGTCGGTCTCAAATCTTAAGTCGCCACAAAAGGCGTTGTTCTGATTCCATTGTGTAGGTGTGCTAAGGAAAAGTTATGTTCCCCTTAAATAGAATAGAAAACTCTTATGAAACAAATGCATAATACCGTAGTTATCATTCGTAAATGAAGAAAACTCATTTGCTCCCCTTTAATTTTGCCCTGTTTTAACCGACAGTAAATCTGTATACTTCCTAACACAGTTACAGTTTAGTGTGTCGTTTTCTCGCCCTTCACTCGTACAGGACTCTAACAGACACACCCAAGCAGATGTGCTGTAAGAATGTGTTTATATAATAAGCTGTAAATACCTGACAGTCGGTTTACATTTCTTCCCACATTTATTTCTTACGTGTTCCTTAACTTTGTATTTGACTCACTCGTTTCTTGTTTATAACACAACTTTCAAATGAACTTTGGTGGATTTGTTAAACCTTATGTCTTATTTGACTCTCATTATAAATAAGGTTTTCAGTCGACAATGAAGAATAATTGTCTTCTCATATTTCAATTTCTATTGTTGGATAAAGGGCATTTTTTAAAGAGAATGATATTCTTCTGTTTTAAGAAAAAGTTAACATGCAAAGTAGAGAACCGCTATAAACTCTCTCCACCCACAACTTACACACAAACCTTAAACAAAATTTACATAAGTTAACGAATTTAATCATTTTGAGCAGGCCAATAAATTGACATGTTTTCTCCTTTGGGGGATAATTATCCGGCTTTTAATTTGTTCTCTACGCCTAATAGGTTTCCCTATAATGACTACACTACGCCCTTATCCTTTTAGTTGCAGACACCCCTAACACACATTCTTAAGTATGCACGATCCAGTTAGGGAGTGACATTTGCTTCAGGGCAATTTCTTCGCCTTCGCACCAAACATCTCAACACATTGTTTACAATTAGCACCAAGCTATGGACTGGGGCTTGTTATACTGCCACCTGCAATAACTCTGATGATTAAAACTAACTGTCACGGTAAAGAATCTAAAACACCATTTACTGCCTTATTTTAAATAATTAATAAATACAAGTTAACTTTTTTTTTTTAATGACTACGTTACATTTCCACTCATTCCCTATAAATTTAACTTGATATAAACTTTCCTGTGACAAGTCCCTAATTTCAACACTTTCTACACCACAACGCCGTTCTCAAATAACTAAATAAGTTTAGTTTCGTTTTCTTTTTAATTAAACTAACCTTCAGAAAGCAAATTTACATATCTTGCATAACTTATCAACCATTTAAAAAAAATCAGAACTTGATTCACCTTGGTCGAGGTAATAACATGGTAAACTATGATTTCAATCATAAAAAAAAAGAAAGAGTATTCATCGCTATTCATTTTCATTTATTCAATTTTAGTTCATGTGTCAATCTAATAATGTATCTAAGTAACTACCTGAACGAATCGAAGAATTCATGAACAAACACACGTCCTACATGTCCGACGACGAAGACAACAGTAACACAACATCCCGACTTTGTGTGAACGGATCTGGTCCCATTGTGGGGGCTCGGGCCCGCTAATGTTTTTACATGGCGTGAAATCCACACGTTAAACAAAAGACCGTAAAAATGCCAACTAAGACCCGCCATCATTGCAATTCGTTTTTACTTTCCTTGAACATGCGAGACGCATTCCCCCCGTCCCGACGCTCCCTAATCTTATTCGGGGGTTCTCACAACGCACTTGATGGACCCTAAAAAACTCAAGCCTTTAATTACGCCGGAGGAAAAAAACAATTTTATTAGCATGTAAATATATTATATATGCTTTTATTTAATATTTATAAGTTTTAGCAAAGGCCTGTTGATTTTAATATTTAGTTGTAGAAGTATTACTTTAGCAGACTTAAAAAAAAGATGTATTATGCAATGTTTTTATTTGGTAGAATTCAAAACATAGGCGGCACTCACGTGTCTGCAACTCAAATCAGGGCCAGGTATTTGGTGATAAGTTGGTGCTACCAAAGAAGACACGACTGCCCCTTACAGTGCACTAGTAATTGGCGTTGTCTTTGCAGGTGTGGATACGCTGTAGAAACCTATGAACACATTTGCGAAAAACTAGCGGATTTTCGTATCGAAACCATCTTTTCCTAGATCTATATTCTATCTAATTATTTCAAGCGCTCTGTCTATTGTGAAAATTATTGGTTCCTATGCTTATAAATGGTTTATGTCTTGTCTTGCATTTTTATTTAGAGTTTTAAATGTTGATAGAGTGTTAGTTTTCCTAGTTTAATGAGGCAAACAATCTAACGTCCAAATTCAGGAAACAAAAGAACGAGAATTAGCATGTCTTTGTTCTTGCATACGGAATAAGAAAAGTGTTTTTATCCCTATGTCTTTCTGACCGCTGTATTAGATTATCAAAACTTGTGCACAAAATTTCGCAGACTCTAAGTCATTACCGTTCGCAGCACAGGTTTTGATAACAAAATGTTCTGGGTTAGGTTTAGTGATGGGTCTTAGGTTTTGGGTTAGGTTTAGTTATAGGTATGAGGGTGTTCGATAGTTTTAATGCACAAATAGAATCGGAGGTTCAATGACAATGGGGTACTTTTAGCTCTTCAGTTTTACAATTATGATTTCTTACCATAACCGGAAGTGGATGAGCGAGTATACTACCGTAAGCTCGGTCGTCGAAACGAGCGATTATCCGCGACCAAGATTTCATGGAAAAAAGAACCTCTTGGCGATGAGAGCACTAAGAATATTTTTTTTTTTTTTAAAGAAGTGCTTTTTTTTGGGGGGGGGATGGGGAGGGACAGCTGTTAGTACTCGAAAACCGGATTTCTAAAATCAATAACCGTTAAATAACACACGCGCACTCACTCGCCAACGCACACACTCACGGATAAACGACAAGGACAGATCTGATTCACTAGATTGTGCCAGGCGCCGTGGCGCCTGCGGCGCCCCCTTTTTTTGGGCGCCTACGGCGCCAACCTTTTTTTTAAAGACCAACTAACTTGTCCTTTTTTGATAAATACGAATTATTAAACTTTATGAAATGTACGCAAAGTATTTATTTAATAATAATAATAGGGGTTGTATTTTGCGTACCGATGCACACCAAACAATGACGTCATCATATTAAATATTTTTACAGCGCTCATTAACACACGATTTTTCAACTAAACTAACTGCTGTAGACTGTCGTACATCGCTCCTCAGCGTTTCAACTAAACTAACTGCTGTAGACTGTCGTACATCGCTCCTCAGCGTTACGTTACAGAACCACACCACTGGGTGTTTATATATATTTATGTCAACGAAATAACGCTATGATATTGGAATGATTGGTGCTATAAATATTTATTAGTGTCGGTTTTTTTTATTTGTATTGCGTATAAAAATATTAGTTGCGATAACAATCAAAGAATTTTTGCTGGCTGAAGGAGGATCTCTCCCGAGTCATTACAGGGGATCTCTCCCGAGTTATTACAGAGGATCTCTCCCAAGACATTACAGAGGATCTCTCCCAAGTCATTACAGAGGATCTCTCCCAAGTCATTACAGAGGATCTCTCCCAAGTCATTACAGAGGATCTCTCCCAAGACATTACAGAGGATCTCTCCCAAGTCATTACAGAGGATCTCTCCCAAGACATTACAGAGGCTGTGCTCTTACGCCGCTCTCTTTTGAAACAAGTCTTCTGCGATTTTAAGGCTTTGATAGCCTGGAATCGGATATATACATATTAAAATGTATAGTGTCTATAGGAATCCGCTAGCGACGAGACGTTAGTTTAACATTTATTTGCGAAATGCATTTTTAGGTTTGTTATTGTTTTTGTTTTTTAAAATTGTTGTTGTTTGTCCTTGATAAAAAGTCTTTAAAAAAAAAATAATAAAAATTATACTGTCTAATTCATTGTTTGAAAGTTTTAATCTGACTTCTTATTCTGTCGGCCCAACACAGTTACTAGTTACCAATATTTGACTATTGACCAAACTTTTCTAGGCGGTGACGCCAAGTTGTTAAGTATGTTGCATGAAGAAATCTAGAAAATTGGTTGAGAGAAATGTCACGAGATATTAAAGGGGCTGTCCATAAATGACGTCACCTGATTTTGGTCGATTTTTTACCCCGTTCCCCCCTTGTCACATCTGATTACTAATACTTAGGCCCCCCTCCAATATGACGTCGCAGAGCCGTGACCCCCCCCCCCTTTAAAAAAAAGTGATATTGCTTTTTGAAAATGAACATGTTTCAAATCACTTTGTGGTCATTTTAGCATGGATTTAGTGTGAGGCTGCACTCTAATATCGTAACAGTGTGACTCCATGTAAAACGTCATAAAATAAATAGTAAAAAATCGAATATTTAAGTGGAATTTTGATTTAAAGTAGCGTTTTTTGATGTGACGTCACAATTCTTAAACTCTTCCCCCTCGTCATAAATATGTGGCCCCCTCCCCCCTAGGCGTGGGACGTCAATTATGGATGGCTCCAAATAAGATTTGACCCAGAACATATCGGCAAACAAGTAACCTATCAAAATTCTACAATTGACAAGCGAAATCTAGTACGAAGACTCTGACATGAGGTAATTCTGTAAAGACATCAACAACCAAACGGATTTAAAAAAAAATTTTTACCATTGCTCACGAAACAATAGATCACACACAATAATTTATTATCAAAACCCGGTTAAAACTTTGAAGGTGTGTAATTTGACAGTAGGAAGTCATTATGCAGTCATTGTAGATTGCTTTTTGACGTGATAATTTATAACTCTTTAACCTCCGTTTCTTCAAGTGTAAGTATATCTAAGTGATGACCATCACAGGATAATGGCATCATTTGGATGAACTTCGTGACTGGGAGAAATTTCAGTGGACCGCTCCCCAGCCTGATGTCTGATGTCAAACTGTGGCTCAGGCGCAATAAACCGAGTCAACATCAACAAATGGGTCACGCAAGGTCATCCAGATCCGCTTTGTGGTCTGTAACCGACCAGACGAACACAGTATATAGCGACAGGTCCCGGAACACTGCGTGGTAAAATTAGAACAGGTAGTCAGGGTCAACAAAAAGTTGCGCACCAATCCTGTCACTAAATGGAGTCGGTGGCGCATTGCCGCACAGGTTGGTGCGAGCAAGGTTTTCCGACGTGGTTCGCGAAAAAAAAAAACAGCCTCTCCGCAGTTTCACTCCAATACCGTCCTACTGATAAATAGATAAATAAACAGCCAATCCGCAGTTTCACTCCAATACCGTCCTACTGAATAGATAAATAAACAGCCAATCCGCAGTTTCACTCCAATACCGTCCTACTGATAAATAGGTGTATAGCACAAGTGTGTGTCGTATGACCAGGTGTGTGTTATGTATAGCCAGGTGTGTGTCGTATAGCCAGGTAAATAAACAGCCAATCCGCAGTTTCACTCCAATACCGTCCTACTGATAAATAGGTAAATAAACAGCCTCTCCGCAGTTTCACTCCAATACCGTCCTACTGATAAATAGTTAAATAAACAGCCAATCCGCAGTTTCACTCCAATACCGTCCTACTGATAAATAGATAAATAAATAGCCAATCCGCAGTTTCACTCCAATACAGTCCTACTGATAAATAGATAAATAAATAGCCTATCCGCAGTTTCACTCCAATACCGACCTACTGATCTATAAGCCTGATTGCAATCTCACCCAAATTTTGTTCACTTAACGCAGGGCGGATTTAGAGTTGATGGGACCCTAAACCATTTCAAATATGGGGGCTCATTTGAAGTCCATATATTCTATGCAAGTGATAAGTCTGAAAAAAATCCAGAGACCCAGAAGAAGGCCCTAAGCTATAGGTTGCTTACGAAATTGGTAAATCCCGGACTGTCCTTGAGTCATTAATGTAAACAAAATGGCGCTCGACATCCATCTTCCTAAGTAATAACTAGATACATCAAGTAGATACTAAAGAAAAAACATGCATTCACAAGAATAACAATGATGAAAGAAAATTCGTCAATCATACATTGTAACTTTGTGTCACTGAATTTGACAATACAAGCTGAGGATGAAAACAGCTGAGAAATTCACGCACAATCGAATTCTCAAATCAAACTTTTCATATTTACTGCTCCTGGATATATACCACATGGTATGTTGTGATTCGACGTCAAAATAATATCATTTAGTACCCCGCATAAGGAAACGATCAATGTATGTTTTGTATTTGGGGAGTTTTAAAATTGATGATGATGAAAAGCTTTAGCCAGGTGTGTGTCGTATAGCCAGGTGTGTATCGTATAGCCAGGTGTGTGTTATATAGGCAGGTGTGTGTCGTATAGCCAGGTGTGTGTCGTAAAGCCAGGTGTGTGTCGTATAGCCAGGTGTGTTATGTATAGCCAGATGTGTGTCGTATAGCAAGGTGTGTGTCGTATAGCCAGGTGTGTTATGTATAGCCAGGTGTGTTATGTATTAGCCAGGTGTGTGTTATGTATAGCCAGGTGTGTGTCGTATAGCCAGCTGTGTGTCGTATAGCCAGGTGTGTGTCGTATAGCCAGGTGTGTCGTATAGCCATGTGTGTGTTATATATAGCCGGGTGTATGTTATTTATAACCAGGTGTGTGTAGCATAGCCAGGTGTGTTTCGTATAGCCAGGTGTGTTATGTATAGCCAGGTGTGTGTTATGTATAGCCAGGTGTGTGTCGTATAGCCAGGTGTGTGTCGTATAGCCAGGTGTGTGTCGTATAGCCAACTGTGTGTCATACAGCCAAGTATGTGTCGTATAGCCAGGTGTGTGTCGTATAGCCAGGTGTGTGCCGTATAGCCGGGTGTGTGTTATGTATAGCCAGGTGTGTGTAGTATAGCCAGGTGTGTATTATGTGTAGCCAGGTGCGCGTTATGTATAGCCAGGTGTGTTTCGTATAGCCGGGTGTGTGTTATGTATAGCCGTGTGTGTGTTATGTATAGCCAGGTGTGTGTCATATAGCCGGGTGTGTGTTGTGTATAGCTAGGTGTGTTTCGTATAGCCGGATGTGTGTCGTATAGCCAGGGGTGTTTCGTGTAGCCAAGTGTGTGTCGTATAGCCGGGTGTGTGTTATGTATAGCCAGGTGTGTGTTATGTATAGCCAGGTGTGTGTCGTATAGCCAGGTGTGTATCATATAGCCGGATGTGTGTTGTGTATAGCCAGGTGTGTGTTGTATAGCTAGGTGTCTGTCGTATAGCCAGGTGTGTGCCGTATAGCCAGGTGTGTGTTGTATAGTCAGGTGTGTTTTGTTGAGTTAGGACATTAAATGTATAATAAGCTAACCAATGGTAAGGCTGTCGTTGTTCTTTCCGCCGCTGTTTAGTTGCAACAAACGATCATAATTTTTTTAAACAGACCCGGAACGAACCGAATCCGCTGTCTAACTTTCACGCCACTTTATACAACACGTATTCTCCTATTACCTTTATCTTTATTGTATTGCGGATGTCAGAAGTTTTGTGACAATTAACCAATGTTATAGCAATACACAGAAGTTCGGTGCCGCCTGCGGTTTTTATATAAATTTAAATACACAAGAAAATGATCCAATGGGTGGCGTCTTCTTACTTAAACATTCTAAAGATGCAATTAAATAAACTTACGGAAAACGTGTCAAAGTCAGGTCTTTAACTCATCAATGAACTGTTCATGTCGCTTGCCTTGCTAGTTAGTTAAGTTAGGGTCACTGAAGATGAATTCTCGTTGCGTTGTATTTCCATATTAGTATGAGTAATGACTTGTGTGTATATTATTACGACTTCTCTCCTTGTTCTATTTTGCAACTACCCGTTAAAGGGTTAACTAATGTAGGTTGTGAATAGTCACCAGTAATGAATCTTACAGCTTTGTGTACTTATCTCGTAACGTTGACATTGTTCCAAATAACATTTATAGAAACAATCTTCAAGACGCACTTCAAATATTCTTAGTGTTAAACTGGGTGTCTTTAACTAAAAAGGGTTAATCGAAGAAAACCATACAAAATAATATTTTCACACTTTCTACAAACAAATCCAAAGGAAAATATTAAAATTAAAACACGTAGCCACATAAACATATACTTACTAACAGATTAAATACAAGCTTAGAATTTAACAAAAAATACACAGTTTTCATACATGTATGCAAGGCATGCTATGTAAATTTGTGAAAACCTTATAATATAATACACGAATTTCGTCCCATCTTCGTGGCTGGAAAGGGAAAGGAAATACAGACAGGCACTTTAAAGTGGTGAGACACTATTTAGTATCATGTCAATGAAGTGGCTTTTAGAGGGTACTTGACTTTTAAGCAAGTGTTTACTGCATCTGTAAAATAGTGAATTAAACTGCAGCTGAGCTTATCGTCTTGTTTGTGAGGATTAAATAACTAATTATTTTTAATGTAAAAAATAAAAGTTCCATTGACTAGATAGAACATACTGAGATGTGACCCAATTGTTGCATGTCACTGTCCATTTTCTAAAAAATTGTTTGGGTGTGGTCTTGAGTGTAAATCGTTTATATAAACGTCATGATTTTAATTTGTATGATGCTGTGTCATATTTTGATTGACGTGTCGGCATCGCACTGATGTGTCTTATTTTTTTATTATTATTTTTTTGTGTGATGTGTTGGCATTGCATGGATGGATGGGTCTGATTTTGCTGTATTTATTGGCATTGACATGATGTGTATGTATTTTAATGATGTGTATGTATTTTAATGATGTGTATGTATTTTAATGACGTGTATGTATTTTAATGATGTGTTTGTTTCGATTGATGGGTTGGCATTGCTCTGATGTGTCCATTTTAGTGATATTTTGGCATAGTATGTGTGCGTGTGTGTGAGCTTTTGATTTTTGTGTAAGAATTGCACTGATGTGTCTGATTTTTTTGGTGAGTGTTTTGGCATTATGATGGAGTGTTTGTCTTTTAATGATTTTGTTAGTTTCATTCCTGTGTTCCCATTGGACTTAGTTGTCTACTTTTGACTGATGTGTGGGGGCCGCGGTGGTCGAGTGGCAAGCGCGCTCGACCGTCGTTCCGATGGTCACGAGCTCGAATCCATGGGAAGCCAAGAACCCGCTCCCGGGGCCTAGGGCGTCCCCGAGTTCCACCCAGCTCCAAATGGGTGAAAAGCGGCGGGGTAATGCGTGGAACCCCTAGCCGTGGCATGCGATCGCTGCATCACTTGCCGAAAAAAAAAACAACTGCTGCCCTGCAAATGGTCTTGGCTGACCAAAGGCTATGGAAGCAAATCCAGAAAATACAGCAGGCTGAAGTCGGAGACCACGGGCCATTTGGCGCAAAACTCGTGGCACGCAAAATTCAATATTCAATATTGAGAACGAAGAAGAAGACTGATGTGTCATTAGTACATTTTATTGATGTGTCTGTTTTTGAAATGCGTCACAATTGTATATTTATGGATCGACGCTTTTGCCGTGTACTGATGGCTCCGCATTGTATGACAGAGGATCTTCTGTTTTAAGATCTGGTTATAGAAATATTTTGAAATGCTTTTGTGATACTACTGAAGAAATTCATCTTTAATTACAATGATTTTTTTCTTCAAAATTTCAGTAATATAAAATTTAGGTTTAGCTGCTGCCTCATTGTTGACGTAAGCGACCTTCTGCTGAATCTCCACGTATTTCTGTCTATTCCCTGTGTTGAGTGGGAAAGTGGTTTGCCTCTCCGTGGCCTGGGGGATGAGTAAGGAAGCGGAAGTGACTGCGACCTGAAACTAATAACCACGGCGCCATCGCCAAACACAAGCAACGGAACCTTTCGTAAAAACGTTAGGATGGGCTAGACCTCACCGTGAGGTCCGGTGCTGGGTATAGGAACAGGCCTATACCCAACAATGCCCGGTTAGGAACGCCGAAGACCGGAAGACTCTCTGGGCAAGGGGCGAAACGCACACTGATCGCCCTTAATGAGTTGAAGATTTCTGCCTACCCCCTCTCATATTCTATGGTTCTATTTTCGAAAAACGCAGGCCCCGGAATGGGCCTTCTAAACCCCCACGTTCCAGCGGACGGTGGTACGCTGGCTGGGTTGGCTACCACTCCTCTAGGCGTGACGACGGACGACAGGTCACGTCCTATCGGTCAACCGGCGACTGACCGTCATGGTACGGGTGCGAAGGGCCATCCTTACCAAGCCCTGGTTGTGCTACAATTGAATGTCTGTGGTATTAGGCAAAAGGCGCACGAAGTAACCAAACTACTCCACGAAAGGAATGTGGACGTAGCATTATTCCAAGAAACGCTTCTAAAGGGTAAGCCGTTTCACATAACTGGTTACTCGCTATATCATTGCAAGTGCGACCGGCGATGCCGAGGCCTTACCACAGCGGTCCGGAACGATGTAATGGTGGAATTGCTCGAAGCCAAATGCTACAGCAACACTGACACCCTAACTGTAAGGGTGTACAAAGGCGACGTTGGCTTTACAATAACTAATGTATATAATACGCCCAGGAACCCAATGACGCTTCCAATTGGGGAAGACGTCACATTAAGTCAAACAATAATAGCAGGGGACTTTAATGCACAGTCCCCCGACTGGGGCTACACCGAGCGGAATGCGTCGGGCCGATACATCGAGGATGTCTGTATTGGTACGAACTTGATCAGGTTACAAAACGAGCACAGCGAGCCGACGCTGCTGCACACGGGACACAGCACGGAGTCCCGTCCAGATCTAACGCTTATCTCAGCGGACCTAGAGTCCAGGCATAGACTGGAAGT
>MUZC01004448.1:10533-34737 GCA_002072015.1 Radix auricularia
TGGGAAATTGGAGAATTAGTGATGAAGGAAAAAACTGTTTTTGGGCCCCCGGCCCCACATGAGCGAGATTTTAAAAGTTCTTCATCGCCAATCTTCGTCATTAGTGGTTACCCAGCAACTTCCCAAAGTTTTATGCTTCTAGCTACACGGGAAATAGGAAAATTGGTGATTTTCAATTTTTATAAAGCTTATATAAGGAAACAATCTTTTTGGGCCCCCGGCCCCACTTGAGAGATATTTTTTAAAAAACGTTTTTAAAAAACTTTGTCCACAGTGGGTACTCAGCAACTTCCCAAAGTTTCATGCTTCTACCTACACGGGAAGTCGGAGATTTAGTGATGTAAGCAAAAAAAGTTTTTGGGCCCCCGGCCCCACATGAGTTAGATTTTCAAAATTCTTTTTCGCCAATTTTCGTAGTCAGAGGGTATCCAACAACTTCCCAAAGTTTCATGATTCTACCTACACGGGAATACCTACTCGGGAAATAGGAAAATTGGTGAATTTCAGTTTTTATAAAGCAAATATAAGGGAAAAGCTTTTTGGGCTCCCGGCCCCACAAAAGCGAGATTTTAAAAAAACTTTATCGCCAATTTTCGTCATTAGTGGTTACCCAACAACTTCCCAAAGTTTCATGCTTCTACCTACGTGGGAAATTGGAGAATTAGTGATGAAGGAAAAAACTGTTTTTGGGCCCCCGGCCCCACATAAGCGAGATTTTAAAAGTTCTTCATCGCCAATCTTCGTCATTAGTGGTTTTTATAAAGCCCATATAAGGAAACAATCTTTTTGGGCCACCGGCCCCACTTGAGAGATATTTTTAAAAAAACTTTTTTGCCAAACGTTGTCCACAGTGGGTACTCAGCAACTTCCCAAAGTTTCATGCTTCTACCTACACGGAAAGTCGGAGATTTAGTGATGTAAGCAAAAAAAGTTTTTGGGCCCCCGGCCCCACATGAGTTAGATTTTCAAAATTCTTTTTCGCCAATTTTCGTAGTCAGAGGGTATCCAACAACTTCCCAAAGTTTCATGATTCTACCTACACGGGAAGTTGGAGAATTAGTGATGAATCAGTGAGTCAGTCAGTCAGTCAGTCAGTGAGTGAGTGAGTGAGGGCTTTCCCTTTTATTAGTATAGATTCGCTCACAGTGTGATTAACAATCAGTGATTTAAGACTACAAAATCTAGCAACATTGTCCGTAGAAAAAGAAAGTACAAATAATTAAATTCTACTAACAGGATACACGATTTTTCTACTATGAAAGTTAGGTAAGTAAGTAAATGTATAAATACTAAAAAAATATGTTTACATACTGATGTATACAATTTCTTTGTTTATTAAAAAGAAATCATATATTTATAAATAAAAGCATAATAATTGTAAATAGGGATGTGAAGAAGTTCGAATTCGAATCCGACGACATTCGAACTTCGACGTTTTTTGAGCAAATTCGAATTCGACGGATTTCGAATTTTAAAAATTACCGTTTTCAGATGAAACACGGCCGTAGAAATCGTAATTATAATTAAAAAACCTAGAGACTTTCGAGAACCCGAAATAAAGAAAACAGATAAAACTAAACTCCTAGACCCTTACTCAGCCGTCCATAATAGATTAGATGTCGCATTTAATCATGAACGTATTTTAGATACACCCAGTGGCGAATTTAACTATAGGGCAGGGGGCGGCTTGCCCCCCCCGCGCCCCTGTTGGGTCTAAAATGCCCCCCCCCTTAAGACGTTCTCGTTGAACACTAAAAAAAAGGTGTCACTAGATCAGAAAAAAATATCGCTAAACACAAAAATTCTAATCAACACTAAACTGCAATACTACAATATTGGCTTGCTAAATTTCATATTTCAAAACAGTAATATCTGGTTTGATCAGTCTGCAGCGTCGCCAAGTTGAAAAGAAAAGAAAAGTATTGAAATAAATGATAGACGTGATGTTGTTCTTAGTACACACAAAAAAAAAAAGGTTTGCCATTTAGAGGTAACTGAGACAATTCTTGCTTTAGTGATGGTAGTTGTAGATATACTGGATATTGTCTTAAATTTTATCTTTATGAGCCAAAATTAATATGTTTTCATTTAAGAGAAACATCTAAAGTTTGTAAAGAAAAATGAACTTTATTTACGCCATGATTTAATTCAATCACTTGCATCTAAATTATCGGAGATAATTGATAATGAAATTAATTCTGCACAATTCTTATCTTTTGTTATTGATTATACCTTTGATATATCTAAAATTGATCACATGTCAGTTTTTTTACGTTCAGTTTAATATCTGAACATGTTGTGGAAAGATTTATATGCTTTTATATAGCCATTTTAGGCAAACAAAGCACGCGCATAGGGCACTTAGCATTTATTTTTGGGGCACCACAAGTCCTCAAGAAAAATGTGTATTATGTCTCAGTAGCCATGCGTAATCGACATGACATTTCAAATGTAAAATTGAGTCGCGCATTATTCTTAAGTCACATCCTAATATTAAAAAAGCGTTATAATGTTCATAAGTTTAAAAGAAGACCAGTCACAAAAGGGTGACACCAAAGGAGAAGCAGAAAACATAGCAAAGAAGATGCAAGAATTATAATTTCTCTCATGCTTGTCTTTTGGGAAGAAGCGTTGCAACATGAATTCGAAAGGTTTGAAGAAGCTGCAAAAGAAATAAACCAGGTCAACTTTGACCCGTAATCGTAAAAGAAAGTGTTCATTGATGGTGATGCCCCTGAGGTATCTCTGAATGTCAGAGAAACATTCCATGAATCTACTTCCTATGTCATTGTTAACAAACTTGAGGCAGAGATGAGTAGATATAGCAGTTCCATTTTCTTTTTTGGTCGATTTACAATAAACATCTGTATTTTTAAGTACTAATAAATACGAAAGTTCCACTCATGTATTGGTAGCAAGTTTCTAGCATCAAAATCTTAATACAATAAGTTCAGTGATAGAGACAACATCAAGTGTACTTTTTCAAATGTAAAAATCGCCTTGCGCATAAAAAAATAATGATTACACCTGTTTAATCAAGGCTAAGGGCTCTTTTTCTCAGCTTAAATGTATAAAAATCCAAGTAGGGGAAACAAGAAATGGTTCCTTATTTCTGGTGATGATTGAGGCAGACTTGTGCACAACTAACGCTGATGATGTACTCTAAAACTGTCCCAGAAAGAAGAACTTATTTTTAAAAAGTTATAGTTTTTTCGTCTAATATTAAAAAAAAAATATTAGTTTAAATTTAAATACGTAAAGCGTATCTTTCATTTGAATGAAATTAGCACAACCATATGTGTAACAGCTGTTGTTAATTGTTAGTTTTTGTTTCTTTGTGTGTGTGTGTGTGTGTGTGTGTGTGTGTGTGTGTGTGTGTGTGTGTGTGTGTTCCAACTTAGGCCTTTGTTTGAACTTTCCTTAAATATTTTATCCAACAACTTATTCGTCTGTGCATCTCAAATCGTTCAAATTGTAACCTCCCACAGATATTCCAGGGAGGTCTTCTACGTGTTTTATTATAATTATGTTCTCGCTGTAGAGAGAAAATAGGTCTGGTGACACCACGCATTAGTTTAATTTGACTAAAACGTGGGACGGTGCCTATGAATTATGAGGCTTTACAGTAATTTACACATACAATTCCCCCATTCTCTCACTTATAGTGTGACTTATAGTACTCTCTTTTGCCTTCTAAATTATAAATTTTTAATCTCAAACAACTGTCTTTGTTTTGTATTTCTAAATTAGAATGGGATTTTGAAGCATCCGCCCCAGTTTTTAATAAATTCAAACAAAATACTTGAACTTACAAGTTTTAAATCTATTTTTTCTTTTTAGTCCACTTATATAAACGTGTTTTTTTTTTTTTAAAGTTGGTGATTACTCGCTCGTCAGGACGACCCAATATGCGGCTGTGTACGCGCTCGTCCACTTCCGGTTAATGCCAGGGGCGGATTAAGACTGCACGGGGCCCCGGGCTGCAATCAAACGGGGGCCCTATCCAGCCAGCATCCTTAAAATAAAATGATTGTTAACAGCTAATATAAGACTGTAACTAAATATTAATAATGAAAAAAAAACGAACACGAAGAAATAACTGTTTGAAGTGCTCGCGGTATGTTATAATGGAGTGTGAAAAGAAAAAAAATTATTTGCCCCTGCTGGGAATGGAACCCGACACCGGTAGCATCACAAGCCTGTACTATCTCCACACGGCCAGCGGAACCTCTAGAAAATCGGAAATTTTAAAAATATAAACTATATTTTATATCATACGAAGTGAACCAATTAAAGTTTTTCGATTATTAAGTACTATCAATATTATCATGTCTGAACGCGATCAGTTGTATAGACTGGATAGTATTTATTAATTTATTATATTTTCAAGGGTTCGTGCAAACATTTGTACACTTGTATTATAAAATATAAAAAGTTTGGGGGCCCTGGCTTTAGCCCGTTCAGCCCCCCCCCTTAATCCGCCATAGGTTAATGCTATTGTAACATTTTTTAAAAATAAGTTTAAAAAATACATTGTTGTTTGCGGTGGTATGGTCGTATTGATAGTGAGATAGTATGCTGCATCGGAGGTCCGGGGTTCGATTCCTTACTGATACCTAATTTAAAAAAAAAAAAACTACATGAATTGATAATGAATAAGATTTTTTTTTAAAAAATGGTTTGTTTTTGATATGTTAGGTTTAGGGATATACTTTAGGTTTACGTTAAGTGATAGTTTTTAGGGTTTGGGTTAGGTTTAGTGATAGTTTTTAGGGTTTGGGTTAGTAGGTTTAGTGATAGCTTTTATGGTTTGGGTTAGGTTTAGTGATAGATTTTAGAGAGTGTTTGAATGCATATATAGAAGCGGAGGTTCAATGAAAGGCGCAGTGAATACTTGTAATTCTTCAATTTTATAAACATCATTTCTTACCGGAAGTGGACGAGCGAGTAATCACTACCCTTTTTTAAAAGGTAGTGATTATTCTCTCGCCAGGACGACCCAATATGCGGCTGTATACGCGCTCGTCCACTTCCGGTTATTGCTATTCTTGGTAACATTTTTTTTTACGAAGTGGCTATTCGGACCTTGGTACCAATATCCTATGACCGCTATTCGGACCCGCTAGGCTTAGTAAACGATAATTTTATAAAGTTTACTTTATACATTTTAAAAGACCAATGGCGTTCGATTCTTCCTAGTCTCATCGTTAGTGCGATGGATTGCTGGTAATTGTGTCTGAGGTTCGGTTTTCGGTTGAGGAATTTTTAGCGCATTTTCGAGAAGTCGAATGCGCTATTGCACCCGTTTTGTCCGTCTGTCATCACCCTAGATCTCAGCAACCATAAGTCCTAGACCCATGATGTATATATGTTTTTGTATGTCCTGACCTGCCATTTGTGCATCAACACTCAGTTACTCGATCCGTTAAAAAAAAACCCGTTAAAACTACCAAAAAACATTGCGAATCGAGAGATAACACTGGCGCAGGCAACGGCCGCCATTGCCGGAAGTCGAATAGCGTGCAAAAAGTATTAGTTTTCTTTTGTTGTTGTTGAAGTCATTAGAATATGTGTAAAAGTTTAGAGAGTTTTACGTCATCATTTGTGGTGACTTCAATCAAGATCTTAGCGGCCCAGGGGCAGAAATTGAAAACTTTTTCGAAACAAGCTTCAACTACTTTCAACAAGATTGGCAACCACGATCTATAAAACAACAATTGACGGAGTATTTGGGCGATTAGCTGATTACAATTTAGAATGTTTCATTTATGAGTCCTATTTCAGTGACCACAAACCACTTGTAGTTAGATTAAAGAGAAAATAAAAAAAAATTTAAATGTAAAGAAATGACTTTTAAATTTAAAAAAAATTCAAATATATTCATTACACAAGAAAATTCATAAAAATGTGTATAAAATCTAAACACAATTACTGATAACTACATAATGCTGATATCTAACATAAGTACTGATACATATTACGAAAATGCGCTAACACGTCCTGAGTCCAAAAAGGGACCAGGCTTAACATGATTTTTTAAATTATTTTTTTGTTTTTTTGTTTGTTAAATGAATTAATTTTTAATATTTTGTTCATGATTTAGGTTTAGGGATAGCTTTTAGGGTTTGGGCTAGGCTTAGTGATAGTTTTTAGGGTTTGGGTTAGGTTTAGTGATAGCTTTTAGGGTTTGGGTTAGGTTTAGTGATAGCTTTTAGGGTTTGGGTTAGGTTTAGTGATAAATTTGAGAGATTGTTTGAATGCACATATAGAATCGGAGGTTCAATGAAAGGCGCAGTAAATACTTGTAACTCTACAATTTCATAAACATCATTTCTTACCGGAAGTAGACGAGGCAATAATCGCTACCTTTTTAAAAACGAAGTGATTATTCGCACGGTTTTGCCCGTGAGTTTAATTAAAAATATTATTGGCACGGGTCGTCGCGCATGCGTACTCCAGCGACTGATCACATTGAAAAACAAAATAAATTACCAATTTCACTCGATTTAGGCTAAATTGTGTAGTTATATGTTAATAGTACTAATACTAATACTAGTTACAATTTAATGATTACTGAAATTTTAAAGTAGCGCTGCCATAAAAATTGATTGATGTCTATCCACTGATAATTAGATATACAATGTAACTTTACTTTAAATATTCGCACGTTACATAAGCTTCTCTAGACTAATGGTTAGTCAGCTATAGAGAGTGACATTATTGGTTAGAGTTAGAGGATCTAATCCTGATACAGTCTTTTTTCTGTTGTTGTTGGTTTTTTGTTGGTTCTTGTTTTACAACCACAGTGACGATGCTTGCGAACACTCAAGCAGGTTTTTTTCCCAGGGACAATTTTTTTTTATATACCCCCACCCCATGCCTTTATTATTATTATCTATTCTGTTTGAGTCACTGAGTGAGTCACTGTTACTGTTACTGAAGTTACTCGATACTGTTCACTGTTACTGTTATGTCATGCTTATACTTCTTATACTCAGTCTTACTTACACTTACAGTACAGAACAGAGTACAGACTCTCACTTTTTAATATTATTTTAAAACGATGCTTTAACATCATTAAGTCTTTCACTTCAGTTAATCAATGATTAATTATAAATCATTAATAATAAATAATTAATTAGCGAACGACGGTATGCAGGTCCGCTCAGACTCATATTCTTGCTCAAATACTATATTACTATCAATATCAGTGACAGCAAAATTAGTTTACCGTGCGAATAATGTTGGATAGTTTTTGTTCAAAATCTCATAATCATCTTCATAATTTGTAGCCATTGACTCATTGAGTCACAGACACTGTCTGTCAGTGTCAACTCAGTGTCAGTAACTATATCTTGTCTAATAATATTTATTTGACTCAATTAAACAACAATTAAATCAATTAACAGTAGTCAGTGTCCTAAAACTTAAATATATATCAACTATACTAATACTTTACATTATTAGTTATTAAAATCCATTTTTTAAAAACGTTATTTTTTTCTCTTTAAACCACGTATAAAAAACGTGCTTTTTTAAAACCTCTATTTATTTTTATACCAAACACCAAATAAGCGCCGTCCGAACGTTTTAATACCACGGGGATCTGGTCAAAGGGTGAACTCTGCACGTGAAAGTCAACAGTTTTTTTTTGGACGTGTTGGCTAGGTTTTTCCCAAAATTGTCGCTGGCAGCATTGGCCGTAGCATAACTCTTTCATGTCTAGAGTTATGCTAGGTAAACTTTAACTTGAAAATGACATCCCTAGTAAGAAAAATTTTGGATCATGCAGGTAAATTTAGCATATTTAAATACAGTATTTGGATAAAGCAAAAAGCAGCAAAGAGAGCAGTGCTCTCAACTATTTACAGTTATGTTATATGGCAGAGCGCGTACTTCCAGGAAGGAATGAAATGTTGTATTTTTTCACTTGCAAAAGAGAATAAGTGCAATTATTTTTTATAATTTTTAATATTTCATGGTCCATCGTCATAGTCATAGCCTATTAAATACTAGACTATAGATATGATAGCAATAAACTAGGTACTTCGGTAAAAGCGAAGAAGTATGTCGAGCGTGACGTCATGGTCATGGCGGCCTTCTTTGTTGTTATAGTATAGCACATCCTTTAAATTAGTTTAAAAGGCTTTAAAATTCTATAGTCTATAGTAATCTATGTCTATAGTCATAGTATGGGGTTCTTCATTTCTAAAACTAAAACCGGGAAAACGTCATAGTCATAGTACTCATAGCTCATTTCGTAATGTTTTTTTTTTAGATTACATTTTAGCGGAACAAAGTTTTGAGGCACAAATACAGTCAAATCACTATGTTCTCAAAATTGTTAGCTATGTATAGGTACTTCGATACTCGTTCGCGCATCTTTCTGCGCATGTCGTAAATTCACGCAAAAACTGTCATGGCGTTTTTTGTTATTGTTTTGCGACTATAGCGTTACTTTTGCGTTCTACGTCACATTTTTCAAAATAGAGAGCTCTTCTTCATTAGTGACGTTTACCGCATAATTGCTTAGTATTTTGATGCTATTTTTACCGCGAGGTCGATCTCGGCACCGGCACACTATAAATCTATTGCAAAGGGTATGAAATAAACGTTAAAATAAACTTTATCTTAACCGGTGCCATCTAAAGGTTAAATATACCCCATTTTGATTTCATTTTAAAACCTGAATAACTTTATTTCTTTAAAATTGGTTTTAGCTGAAAAAAGTTATGACTCCCCAAACTTTNTTTAGGACTTGAAGATGGAAATAGGAACAATATCCCGAGTCATCCCCCTTTCAAAATAAAAACGGGGTTGTCGGAAATGTCTTTTTTAAATCAATTTATCCTAAATACAATGTAATGCTTAAATATAATTATATATTGAACTGATAAGAATTGATCGCATTTAATAATAGGTTTAGTAAGTTTAATGATATTGAATAGAATAGTAACACCAAAGATTATATTTTAACTTGATTTTTCTGAGTAATGAGTTATTTCAATTACCCTTTGCCTTTATTATTTATTATACTATACTATTACTATTACTAATACTATTAACTATTAAAATTAATTATTAGTAATATTAAAGTGAATTTACAAAGATATACAGTTCCAATTAACATTAGACCCTAATACTATTAATTGTCTAGTATAAAAATCTTATAGTATCAGTGGATAAGCATTTCAAGGCATTTGGGTTGCTTTAACTTTAATTACATTTGTATATTATTATGTCATTTATGTTGTATACCATTAAAATTTTAAGAATATAATTAAAAGTTTTGTATAATATAATGCTAGTTCCACACTGCTACTTACCTTAGACTTAGAATTAATAGTAATAATGGTGATGTAATACTTTTATTTAAATTTTTTTTTCTTAAACAATTTTTGTTAAATCTCACTTACCATCTTATTTTCACAAAGATGAGGACATAGACATTTGACAAACATTAAAATTAAAGTAATCAAAATAAATGTAAATAATTAAAATTAAATAACATTACCAAGTAAAATAGGCATAGGAATAGTTACAGAGATAAAAAATAATATTCCATTGCAGAGCTCGGAATATCTTCAATTGCCAAATATTTAATGAGAATTTGCATACAATAATAATAATACAAGTTATTTACTCAGAAATTGACAGGCAAAATGTTCTTATTATCATTTAATGCTTTAATGAAATGAGTTACTAAAATCTTCACATACTTTTTTAATTTAATTTTAATTTTTGAAATTTAAAATTTCAGTAATCCTGCATCAAAGGTGTGGGGTATTTCCACAAATAATTTATTGTAACTTGCATTCAGTTTTATTTTAAGAGTCAAATACTTACCATTCAAACATTTAATTATATTTATTGAATTAAATTTACAATTTAACTAATTAAAATACATTATCATTAGGCATGCAACTGTTTGTACTGATTTGAATTTATATATATAAAAAAACAATTTTCGCCCTTGATTTTCTTCAACAAGCCTTCAAATATATTTTTACAAAATTCAAAATCTTGATATAATTTAAACATTCCTTCTTCATTGTTTTGTAAATTGGATTGTGAATTTCTCCTGGAAATTTGATAACAATATCTCTAATATTTAAAAAGTTATGAGGGAAATAGTACAGAATTTTGAAATTTGGGTCACAAGTTTTTTAATAAATTGTATAGGTTAAATAAGGGGCCAAAAAAATTGACAAGAAAAATTCATAACTCCACTTCTATAAAAGATAGAAAGACAAAACAAGTGTTTTTGAAAAGGTCTTAGCAAGCCCTTTAAAATGATATATTATTTAAGCCTATTGGTCTACATTTAAATTTTCTGTCAAAGTACCTACTATGTAATATTACGGAATTGTTTTTTATTTTTGCAAGTCCAATAAGCTGTCTTAAATGAACGAAGAATAAAAAATTAGCTGATAAGATCAATCATTCTCAATATACCTACATTCACGTATTGACTCGTATCTTTTATTAATTTTTTATGAATTTGTCCTTACAAAAAATGGCTAAAACCTATATCTCCGACCGGAGCGTCGCGTCTCTTCCGATATTTTAGGGTTTGGGTTAGGTTTAGCTTTAGAATTTTGAAAAATTGATGATTTTTAGGGTTTGGGTTAGGTATAGCTTTAGAATTTCTGATAATTGAAGATTTTAGGGTTTGGATGGCCGCCGATAAGGTCGGCCCGGTCGGAGATATAGGTTTTAACCATAAAAATAAATTTAGATATATTTCTATTAATAGATTTCCGCCATATTATGAACATCCCTATGCCTATACCTAACCCAAACCCTAAAACCTTTAATTTTCCGAAAATTCTAAAGCTATACCTAACCCAAACCATAAAACCTTCCATTTTTTATAATCCTTTTAGAATTTATAGAACTTTCTTTTTCAGCAACCAGTAGCGTCGTGAAGTCACGGTCGACATACTTCGCTTTAGCGGTACTTCGATTTGAGGCTTTTTTTACGCAATCGGCGCCACAGGGTTTTTGGGTTCATTTTCCCGTCCGGTATTCGGGCGTGGAATGGGTTGCCTGAAGAAACCAGGAAAGCCAACACTTAATCATCATTCTTAAAACTCTAATACTAATAAGAATACAGGACTAAACAAAAAACCATAGATATACTTATGATATACGTAGGACACAATAATCTTCTGTAAAGAAGGAGCATCTGTAACATAATATAGGATAAAAACTGAGACCTATGATTCTGTCATTCAAAAATGAAAAAAAGAAAGTAACTATAAACCTGAAACAATATTATCACTAATTGTAAAACAAGAACAATTTTACCTAGTGGATACGAAAACCAACAAATTGATTCATCCAAGTTTATTCATTTGTTTAGGCTTAAAATTTACCTGGTATGATATAATTATAATCCTATATTAATTATAAATATTTATTACAACTGTCATAATAATGCTAACTGCAGGAGAACTTCTCTAAAATTAAATTAATTAAAAAAAAATTAATCATGATCAACATTGATATTATGGCCATTGAGCATGTCATGGATAACCATATTGATACATCTAAGATTGTGCCATGAAGAAAAACAAATTTTTAGTGAAGAAAGGAAATCTCTTTAATTTATTTTTAACATATTTATGTAAAGTGTCATTATTAATTTCAAATAAAATTTAAATTATTAATAGCCTCAACAGATTTTAACATGGGGATGGGCCACAAACCTGGGTTCTGCACATACCCATGCTACACAGCTGTTAGGTCCTCTGCTCTTTTTAATTTCAAGGTAGCTATTCAGACTTGAATCCCTACAGCCTCTAATGGCTATTCGTCCCTGATAGGCTTAGTTAGCGATAATCTGAAGGGATATTCTTTATAAGTTTAAAAAGCATTGTTGTAATCAAGCATAGCTGGTCGCAGCTGGTCGCTATGCAGTGTGTAGAATTACTGTGCTGGAAACGTGGGGTTGGTTTTGCAGACACAGATTTTGTACTTCCCAAGTTGTCTTTTCAAACTTAAATTATATCGGCAAACAGTTGTTTTCGTCTCAGGGTTTTTCATGAATTATCTTTTCAGCCTGGGAGGCCACAAGGCAGATCCCATAGTACTGACCAAGTATGGGAGCAATTAACTATTTAGTTTGTTTTGAACCTTTATATTATCTTATCATATGTAAGAGACTCGCCTTCTATACAGATTAGTGCATCCTATGCTTATCCATGATTATGTCTAGTGTTGCATTTTTGTTAGAGTTTTAAATATTTATTGAGTGTCAGTTTTCCTGGTTTCTTCATGCAACCCAATCCATGTCTGAATTCTGAACGAGGAGAAAAAGAATTTGTATGTGTTTGTTCTTGTAAATTGCAATAAGAAAAGTGCCCTTAGTAATACCCACATTGCATGAACCTTCTAGATTCTAGGGACTAGAAGAACAATAACATTCCTTGAAATTAATGGATCAAAAGGTACATCAAGAAATTTCAAGTGTGACTACACAGTGAACGAGGGGTGGGACAAAGTCGTAAATCTGTGGGGTTGCCCCTCTGCAGACCATGGCAAGTAGAGGCTGGGTATCTAACAATAAATCAACAAAATTTATGGAAATACTGATTGCTACAAATTTTTTTATGGGCACCAACTGAACCCCAACATTTTGATAGTTTAAGGCTACACTTATGAGTATTAGATGTCTATTCTCGAAAATCCTTGTATTTTTTGTTGCACACATTTGACGCTCTGTTAAAGCACTAATATTACTTACTTCATCACTTTATTTTGTTACGTAGGTCAGATGGAGCAAAAAGCTATACATGAGAAATTAGATGTGCTAACTCGCAGTCTAAGTGAACTGGAGGTGGAGGTACATCAGCTGGCTGAAAGTAAATATATAAATTTTAAACCTTGTTTCGAGGAAACGGAACGTCTTCACCAGGAAGTTCAAAACCTGCACTCTGAGATAACTTCCTTGGAGGATAGAATAAACAATGAAGTAGGTACCTAGGGAGTCAGCTAACTTTTATCAAAGACTTTTAAAGCTATGAACTTTTGTTTTCAAAATCATTTTCTTTCCTCGAAGTTTAGAGTATACTTTACTTTTTCACGTTCACATGTAGTCTAGTGTTAAGTAACATTTTTGTACATTGTTTTAAATTTGCAATGTTTGCATTTCATTTAAACTTAATTCAAAGAGCAATTCTGTTCTGACTCTATGCTTTATTTACTACTAGAAAACTGTTACTGGTAAACATTTATATCCACATCTTGAAAGTATACAGTCTACATATATTTAAATTGTTTCTTCAGTGACATGTTTAGTATTGTTTTTGAAGTGGCTAGTTTTCTACAGCGCATGATGGATATAATAAAAGGATGCCCACATAGGGATTTTGTACAATTTGTTATATTTTAAATAATGATTTATTGCATGTTATCAAAAATTTGTAGTGTTTTTTCCTTTGAATAACCTGTAGGTTTATCATTGTACGCAAAGTCCAGAAATACAAGATGTCTTCAATTTGCTTAAATACAACTAGTCTGACAAAAGCTGGCTTTGGTTAGCTGTACACATTGGCTTCTGCACAACATGTTGGGTAGTCAAAAAAATTTTTTTTTTTTACTGTTATAGGTCAAAGGCAAGCTCTCTTTGTCTACTAGTGACTTCCAGAATCTCAAAGAAGAATTAATAAAAAAGAAAACCATCATCGAAGGGTTGGCATACCTTACTGAAATTGACAGGCTTCTAAAGGTATCTTTTCATTGCTTAGAAGATTATCATCATCTTGGAAACAAGGGCTTCTATTCCACTATCCCTCAATGAAATAAGACATACACCACCCTCTTTTTTTTATAACAACCACAAACCTCAGCAAACTGTGCATGTTTTGTGCCTTACATTTTTTTCTTTCAAACAATAGCTCTGGTATTGGGGAATTTCAAGCCACCCTATCTTTACTTCTCTTGTATTGGAGGAAGAATTGTAATGGTGCACAAAATGGACGTCAAGATTTAGAAAAAAATGGACTTTTTACACCTTTTGAGTCAGAAACACCCAGTTTTGCAATCTTGTTTGTATATGTGTGTGTGAATACAAACATAGCTTGCATACCTATTTCTGTTAGGTGATGAAATTTCTTACATGAGTATAAGAGCCTAATCGTAGGTTTCTATTAACTTTTGAGTGATTGCTGGTAAGCCGGTCAACGGGAACCTGGGAACCCGTTGCCGTGTGATAACACAGTAAAAGTCCGCACGTGAATCCATGAAAATGTGGCTGCAATGTCTAAAAACAAGGCCAAACTTCCTATAACCCGCACCTTTTCCCCTATTGCTTGTGTTTTTTGTTTTCCTTACCAGGTGTGCCTAGCCTAAAAACAGATTTTAACAATACACCTAAAGTTGTCAGTTTTTAAAGACAAGTAATTAAATAGCTACATAGTGTAAGATGGTTCAGGCGTCGACCGTGTAACTATTGTATGAAATGAGGTGCATGGATGTGGGCTAGGTAGCATTGTATAGCGGTCGTGACGGGACAATTATGTGATGTTTCGAGCGGGTAACACAGGTGGATTTTTTCAGCAATATTGACAGCCCTATTGCGGTAACCAGAAAGGTTGAAATTTAAAAGAAATTTTTGCAATTAAAATTTGCGAGAATGAACTCAACAACTTCCCAAAGTTCTATGGCAATGGTATGAATGGGGCAGTAATGCATAGAGGGCATAAATTAATTTTGTCTACATTATTTCTTTTTAAAAAATTATCTTGATCAGACAATGACATCACACAGTGATATATTACAGTGAGGAGCATGCTCCGTTAATCTCAACAACAAAATTTTTATTGTTAATATGAAGTTTAATTTAGTTATTATGTTTTTAAATATATATTGTGATTCTGCCAAAAAATCAAAATAAGATATTGATAAATATTGATATTTTACACCTTGCTGAGTAAGAGAAAGCCAGTTTTACAATTTTGTCTGTTTTTATGTGTGCGTCTGTCTTTGTGTGTGTGCTTGTGTGTGTTTATGGATGCGATAGCTTGAGTACCTTTTTCAGTATGAGGAACAAATGATTTCCAGTAATTTGATGTATTTTACTCGGCTGGAGGTACCATTTCCCTTTACTGTTTAATGCTAATACACAAGAGAGGTTAGGGCAAAGGGAGAGCACTCCCCCTTTATTTAAAAAAAATGGATCATTTTTACTCCATTTTATTTGCTTACCTTTATTAATTGGGAACCCTTCTGCATCCTTCCATCACTGTAGATTCCATAAACTTGGATAGTTTTTAGTTATCTATCACAAAAATTAGAATTCTATGAAATTTTTTGACCTTGCTCTATTATTTTTTTTCTTGCTCTATTTGTCAGCAGTAAGCCTATATATTGATTTTTTAAAAAAAAAGTTCATGCAATGTTATTGAGTAATGCATGTTAGTACTAATAATTGTAAGGTTTAAAAATTTCAATTAAAGTATTTGATCTCATATCCATTCTGAAATGAATTTGTGTTGAACAAATATTAAACTAAATAATTTTATTAAAAGTCATAGTGGATATAAATGGTTTGATATTTCAAATGTTTTTACTTGTATTTTGGTTGGGTGGGTGGGGGAGGGTGTTGTTTGAACTGTGTTGTACTTTTTCTTTTTAAAGGGGAAGTAATAACCCAAAACTCTAACTTGCCTGTAATTCTAAAATTGTATGGGAATGACTGCTAGATATGGACAATATTCAATGTTTTTCAGGATTTTAATTTTTAAACTAACAAACTGTTCAAACTGTTTTCATAATACTTTTCGACTCATGTAATGTTTGTACCTACATTTCTTTAAATCTGTATAAATATCAGGATTCTGATGAAGCACTCTGTAATGGTGAGTACAGTAAGGCAGCTGCTGCATTACTGAGACTGGAAACATTCCTCAAAAAACCTCTGTGTGAGGATGATGACACAATCACTATTATCCTGGCCATGAGATTAGAATTCAAGGTTGGTGATTGAGCCTCAGTTATTTTAAAGTGAGAAGACAAGGCACAACTTCAAAAGTTGGCAGAATTAACTAGGGCTTTGCTTAAAAAATGAGAGGACTGGAAACATCCCATATTCCTTTTTTAGACATTGTTATATATTCTTAAGTGTTATGCTTTACTTCCTTGTGCTCCTTTAATAATTAATTTGTTTAACCACCCTACTCCGAATTACGGACACTTTGACCACAGGGTGTTTCGACCCCTTTGTATTTACACCATATAATTTTTTTTAGATATATTTTTTAAAATTAATTTTTTTTATAAAAATAATTCAACATAATATTATGCATTAAAAATTAAATACAGTTTTGGAACCGTCCATGGTCGAACTGACCGGGGGTCGAAACGTCCTGTGGTCGAACTGGCAGGGTCAAACTGTTCGGGGTCAAAGTGTCCGACCACCACCCTACTCCACATCTTATTTCTGTATTGTTTTTTAGGCAACATTCTCACCTCCCTAATTCATTGTGGGTTTTCATTCAGGTTCAAAAATGTCAACTAGAAAGCAAAGTATCTGACCTTTGGAAAGATGCCATCAAATGGACTGCCATGCATGACCAGAAAGCTGGCCTACCACCAAAAGAAGTGTCCATATCCGTGAGCTCGGATGTCAATCTGAGGGAGCTGGTGGAGGGTCTGCACAGAGCACACTTGTTGGAGCGCAAGATGAACGGTTTCTCAGAACGCTTTGAAAATCAACTGTTGCCAATGATCCTAGAAGCTAGTCAGCTGAAGATAGAGTTGAAAAATAACATCTCCAATTCAACGCTAACCCTTGAGAGTCAAGACAACAAGAAAAGCCCAGCTGGCAACTCAGAAGAAAAGACCTACGCTTTGGTTTTTACACATTTACTAGATGTCCTCAAACAATTGGAAACGATACTCCTACACTCAGACTTCGGCTGGGAGATAGTTTTAGATCCTAATTCACCAGCCAACTTGCCAAAGAAAGGGACACTGATGTCACTGTTAGGTCACAACATAGCACCATCACTGCTGGACCTGATTCAGAAAACAGTTTTGGCTAAAGCGGTGCCCACCAGTGCTAAAGATCTTGGTGGATTCAATTCTGTCATTTCGGCAACAAAGTATTTTGAAGGTAAGTTTAAAAAAAAAATTAAGTTAGAATTTTTAAAAAACCATTAGTCATTACCTCAGACAGATTTTTTGAAAGTTGTAGATAATGGATAATTTGGCTTTTATTTACTACTCCATGAGGTTGTTGGTGCTAAATAAGGGTAAATGACAAAAAATTAACATCACTTAAAACTCTTTACATTCCTTGATTTTCTCCCTTTTTTGTCAAATTTTTAATGACCCTACAAAAAGCTCAATAACATTAAAACTTGAGGTCCAAAGTTAATCATGTAATAGATTAATTTGTAGGAAAATGAATGAGGTATTTGAAAATTAATGGTTTGTCAACATTTGATTAAGTATTTTGAATTTGAAAAATAAATTACATGACCATATTTAATAAAAAATAATTTTTAATTTTTTTTTCATCAGATCCAAATAAAGAAAAAAATACAGTTTTTTAAAAAAAGTTAATAATTTTACTTTATAAGAAAAGTAAATTCATTTTTGTATCTTTCCTGAAAAAATTAAGTAATTATAAATGCAAATGATTTTTTTACAATTTTTTTTGTTAAGTAAATATAAAGGGGAAATAATTTTGAAAAATGCCTTACCTTCAAAGATTCCCTTTAAAAATTCGTATTACCACAATAAAAATTGGCAATAATTTTTCTCCAACATAAATATGAATGCACACAATTATAACTGATAATCCACGTGAAATTTTCTTGTCTTATTTAAATAAAGTAAGGTAAGTTTAACATCTGAAATTTCTATTTTATTTTCCCTCAAGATTTAGCACACTGTTCACAATTTCTATTTAATATTTTTAATCTGCACAGTGCCATGTGCAGCTATGTGTTTTAGTATTAGCATTTGAAGAAATTGGAATAATATCAACATGTTGCAATCCACCTAGTGCTCTGTGAAATGTATCTGGAGGGAACGGTTGGGCGGCAAATCAACTCCTTTATGATAGGATTTTCTTTACTCCACTATGGAAGAGAATACAACTTTCATCCTAGTAATTTCAATCAAATGGAAGAAAAGTGTTTTATAATACCTTTGTGTTTTTCTTAGGCCATTCATTTAGGGTGTTGCATTTATGTTTAAGCTGGTCACTGTAATCAAAATTGCACATAAAGTTATTATATGCTTTTATTACTTTTATATCTGGTTTTCTCACAAGCAATGGTCTAAAACTCAATCAACTTATGTTCTTCTGTTAACAAATTAAAATCCATTCAATGAGATGTAATTGGAAACAAGAGAGGCTGTGTTTGTCTCTCCACTGAAATGTTAAATTTGTACAGCCTCTATCCATCTCATATCATCTTGCTTTGATTTCTTTTCTTAGATATTTATGTCCCTCAAGTTCATTTGGAAAACATTTCCATTTTTAAGAATTTGTTCCACCTGCACATATTCCTATGACCAAAAAGTATTTTAGCAACTTGTATCCAGTTTGAAGAGTATTTTTAAAAACACATGATAGCCTTGTGTTTTGACAAAGTTGAAGTCGACTAATATTTTTGAACACTGGATATATGTATTATTCACATATACATTTGGTGTCCAAGAAATGTGTAGAACTCCTCAGCTGAACCATCAAATAAACCATTGATGACAGTGGATAAATGGCTTAGTAGGTACCAGGTTTGAAGAATATTAATTGGTATAGTTGACAAATGTTTCAACCAAATCCAAGGTAAAAAAACAATTCATTGAAATCTTGTGGATGTAGAATTTCTTCCTAGAATTTCCAGTTGAATTTCTTCCCAGATATGTAGTCTGGCTTTCTTTCTGGCTGGAATAGAGAATGGGGGGCATCATCATGAACAGCATAAGAGTTTGCCCTGGGAATATAACAAAAAGAAATGAGTTGACTATGCAATGATGTCATATTATTTTTTTAGATAGGCTTTGGCATAATTGAATAATTAATATAAATTTTTAAAAAACGACCCAATTTGACACTTTTCAAAATATTCAATATTGTGTAAAGCCATTAGGACTATAATGGCATGCAGCATTTTTTCTTTAGTATCTAATATTTAACAGAAGTCAGAAAACTTTCCTTTGTTTACATTACTTAGCAACCATTGTTAAGAATAACTAGTTATGAAATTATTAGTATAGTAAAATAAATAACTAATATAAAATTATGTAATTTCTCTAAATGCTTTTTAAAATGGTGTTTATTTATTTCTGGATAACTAAGAACAAAAACTTAGATTGATAAATTTATTAAAATTTAAAAAAACTCGAAAATCTGTGAAAGATGAAACACTCGAAAACTAACCTTTGTTATAGTTGTTTTTCCGATAGGTTGCAAAATGTGATTTTCTTCAAAATTCTAATCAAAATAACTTAATTCTAGTTTCCAAGCACTCTCCATAAGATTTAAATAGAAATTTGTCAATAAATTCACCGATAATATCAATATTTAAAAATATTTCTAGCAGCCACGTCGGTTTTCGTCCTACATAAAATGGCTAAGCTTAGCGTCCCTCGGCAAATCACGTCCGGTCGTTTCGAATTTAAAAATATCAAAATCATAACAAATTTTTATTTTTTATTTATTTTTATTCAATAATACGTTAAAATTAAATCAAAACAAATAAAAATATATAGAAATAAAAAAAATAACTGGTCTAAAAATACCGCGTACTTAATAGTACGCATTCTATATAAGAGAAATGAATAGAGTTAATGTGACTTAACCAACCAGTTTTTTTTGTTTAAGGCACATGTTGCAATGTGCTATAAAACCTAATATGACACTTGATGTTGGTTTACTACTGACTTGTATTGTACATTCATCTATTGCCTTACTTGTAGGTGTACTAAAATTACTTGTACATCACACATTCATCTATTACCTTACTTGTAGGTGTACTAAAATTACTTGTACATCACACATTCATCTATTACCTTACTTGTAGGTGTACTAAAATTACTCTATATCACACATTCATCTATTACCTTACTTGTAGGTGTACTAAAATTACTCTACATCACACATTCATGATTTGTTTTCAATAGTTTTCATGATATTGGGGGATGTCAGGGTTGATCAACTTTATAATTAATTTTGTAATCATTTTTAACCGAACCATGCTTAGTTGTGCAATCTATAAAATAGTTACATTATATAGATTTAGTAACATTATATAGATTTAGTAACATTATATAGATTTAGTAACATTATATAGATTTAGTATCATTATATAGATTTAATAACATTACATAGATTTAGTAACATTATATAGATTTAGTAACATTATATAGATTTACTATTATATAGATTTAGTAACATTACATAGATTTAGTAACATTACATAGATTTAGTAACATTACATGGATTTCCTAGAAACCAGTGAAACTTTTATTTGAATAATTCAACTTGATCACATTGTCCACAATTCCCTGATCCAGATGAGCTGAAAAAATTAGGTTTTATACAGTCGGACAATAACACGCTAACGAACCATGTCCAGAACATCAACATGCTGTTTGCCAACAAGAAAAGCCAGATTATTATCGAGGGCGCCCGGGACCTCTTGCTAACTGGCCCGCTTGATACAGTGGCAGTGTCCGATGACAAGCCCATTGGGGAGTGGCCTCCTCTGATACCTGGGGGTGTGAAAAGGGGAAGGATGAGAGACATTGCTTCAGAGAACCAGATCAGTGATTACACCATGCGCATGCCAAAATGCCGGATCAGGTAAATAGTTTTGTGAAACAGGCTTGAATAATTTTACCTCATTTTTGTCTCCTAAAGTTTTGAAAGTGAATCATAAAGAGAAAACTAACAATGTTCCCTTTAAGCTGTACTGTGGCTGCAAGCAGTTTGGAATTACTTCACTGCAAGTTTTGATTAGTGTAACAATTGTTTGTGGGGTGCACGAAAAAGGGCGCTGTGCAACCAACCTTAGAGAGAACATTAAATAAGGTATCGCCACCTTAGAATAACAAGTTTCTATGTGAACTTTTGGTCTAAGGGAGATAAGTTTCTATGTGAACTTTTGGTCTAAGGGAGATAAGTTTCTATGTGAACTTTTGGTCTAAGGAAGATATTTGCGTCTGAAAATTTGATTTTAGTAGGCATATATAGAGTTAGAAACTTCTTATTCTGTACTTCCTACAAAATTGCCTCAAATCATATTTTTTTTACATGATATAATTTACTATAATTCATTTTTGTCATAAATTAGACTTAGAACAGGGGGCGCTATGCTCATCTCGGTGAGAAAGATTTGATTTCTAAATTACATTGATGGTTATCCAATAAACAATGCTGTCAGCAGTTACAGCATTTCTCATTATTTTAAAGTTACTTAACGTTTAATGCACCAGAAAGTTTTCACAAAACCTCCACCTCTATGCCGTAAGGAATACCCGTATTGCAATCATCTGGTTATGAAATTAAAAAATGTGGGTAAAGTGTTATGTTTTTATGGTCATACTGACTTCATTAAAAAAAAAAAAGAATGGTTATACATAACCAAAAGACCTCTTGACTTCAAAACTGTTTTTACCTGTCGTTAACAACTATTATTTTATAATAAGGTATAGCAATGATTAGCAAAATCGCATGTTCAAAAAAAAAAACCCTGTTAAAAACTACAAAAAACTTAGCGAATTGAGCAATAACACTAGTGAGGGAAACGACCATCATCTTTCATGCTCTGAAGATTATTTACTTTCTGAGATTTTATTATAGTGAGAGCACTATCGAGGCGCGCTCTACAACGCTTTGGCCATAGCAGACAGGCGCGCAATTACGTTTTGGGGCATTTAACGTTATCAGAACAAATGCAAATAATTTATAAGAATTCCTATTTGTGCCAATGAGACATACTTATGACGCGTTGTACATTGATAGTTCTTTTAAAAAAAAATAAATTATTATTTAATGTGTTAAAAATAAATTTGTGTAATGTAAAAAGACAATTTCAGTTTTATCAATTAAAATAATCTTATTAGCCTAAATTTTTGTAAAATAACTTGGTGGAATTTGGTAAGGCTTTATAATACCACTTTATGTGCTAATGAAATCTTTACCCCTACCATAACATTCAAACTGTGAAGCTGACCTCCTTACTTGAACAAGTCAAATTCTAGTCGACGACGACTCTATAGCCCGCCTATATAGACCACCTCTGTAGACCACCTCTATAGCCCGCCTCTATAACCCACCTCTATAGCCTGCCTCCATAGCCCGCCTCTATAGCCCGCCTCTACTTTGTTTTCTCCTCTCACCCAGCCAGAGCACTGAATCCGTGATGAAGCTGGCCTATGAGACATTAAGTGAAGCAACCGAAAACTCTGAGTGTGCAGTACAAATGTTCTTTGCTGTGAAAAGCATGTTTGAAATGTTCCTTGATGTTATGTCCACCCACCACATCCACACGTTGGAGACAGTCCCACTGTTTGCTGGTAAAGTGACACTACCCACAAATTATCATTAGAATAATTTTTTTACATTGATTGTATTTCTAATTTTATTGACTATAGCAAAGCACAGTACCACACGATAAAACCATAGATGAACATTTACGATAAAGTTATCTTATGAACCTCCTATGTTTTACAGCTGTCCATTTGAACAACTGCATGTACATAGCCCACCATCTGAAGACCATGGGTCATCAGTTTGCACCTAAACTACCAGACACTTTGACTGCAAACTTCTTAGATCTCATACAACAGTTGAGGATCAGTGGAGTTGATGTTTTTAGGAGACAGGTGATGAGCCAAGAGAAGCTGCTACGGGAATATTTGAATGGTGCAGATGGTAAGGAAATTGTGGAAAATGTATCACTTTACACTTTAAAATGTGTAATCTTTTATTTTCTTATAAGATTTAATGTGAAAAAAACAAACATTATCTATAAATACCGTTGCTTGTCAGGAACCAACAAAAGCAATAACATTAAATATGCATATGTTGAACTTAATCCCTGTTGTTAAATTACTTTAATAACACAATGACAGTAGAACCCAGGTAGGGTGTCGACCGACAGGGTGGCTAAAAAGAGTTGAGATGGTCAATAATTGAGAAAAATAAAACAATGTGGTTGCAATATCTTAACATATGCTTGAAATTTCTTTATGTTTATGATGTGCAGTAATAAATGAGAATGTACATGCATATTTTAAAAATATTTTGTCTAAAAACATGACTTTCTTTATGAATGAAACTCTAGTAGTTGTGGAGGTTGAATGAATGTTGCCACTGACAACTAGATTGTAAATTGTGGCATTTTAAAATGTTGATATGTAAGTGTTAGTATATTACTTATAGTTTGTTTGTTATTCAATGATTCTGCCTGACCGGCTCATGTGAATGGATAAAAGAATTGGCCCTAAAACTGATCACTGCAGTACAGCATTTGTTAGGAGAGTTTGATTGGAAGGTGACTCATTCACCACAACTGGACAGTTAGGATGTTAGAACTATGCTTGTAAGTGAACGCCATTATCAATGATCAAATATCAGTCTATTTGTGTCATGACCATTGTTCCCTTTAAAATGTGCAGCAGCGCAGATATCTGACAGATCCCCGCTAAGCAGTTTAGAATCACTGTACAGCAAATTGTGTAAAACATAGCACAAAAATTAATGCTATTCAACTTTGCAAACAAAAGTTTTTTTTACTTTGCACATGGACCAACAAACTTTAGAACATTGGTCATGACTGAAACTGTTATAGCACAAGACTATAACTCCACAAAAGTTTGTCGAGTGGCAAGCGCGCTCGACTGGCGTACCGATGGTCATGAGTTCGAATCCATGCGAAGGCAAGGATTTGTTCCTGTGGCCCAAGGTAATGCGTGGAACCCTCAAAGCCGTGGAACCCTCAAAGCCGTGGCCTGTGACGGCTGCATCACTTGCCAACAGATCATCTTTCATGGTCTGTGGACGCAATTATCTTCTGCATAGAAGGAGCATCTGTATATCTAAGACAGGCCTGCCAACCCTCCCGATTTTGTCGGGATTATACGGATTTTTTACCCATGCTTACAAAATCCCGATAAGACCCTTAATCTCCCAATTTTCCGAAAAAAAAAAAAAAAAAAAAAAAAAAAAAAAAAAAAAAA
>MUZC01004448.1:34752-46389 GCA_002072015.1 Radix auricularia
AAAAAATTATAAAAAGAAAAAGCCAAAAAAAAATAAGACGACGTGGCAAGACAGGAACTGCTTGATTTATATGATGACTTCCTGTTTTTTCTCCCGCATTTCCGTTATTTAAAGGAACCGCTGTTTAAGTATTGTGTCATTCTTCACTTGATATTCTACCATCCATCCGTTTATTGGACTTAAAAATAATTCATTGTGTGGTGCCTATTTCAAAGAGGAAGCTTAACGTGACAACATGGATAAATTTTTGAAAAGATCTGCCGTGGCAACAAATGAGGTCGAATCTGACAATGCTGAAACTCCAACCAAAAAAACAACCTTATGCTCAACGTTTTAGAAAGGAATATACTGAGAAGCATTCGTTTCTTAGATCATCATCCCGTGGGGAAACATTTGCATTTTGCAATCTTTGCCAAACCCACTTAAGCATAGAGAGGGGTGGTTATAATGATATTCAAAAACATAACTACTAAGAAACATGCAGAACAGCATTGACAGTGAAACTACAAACTAATGCACTTTTGGAAAAGCTGAATGAGAAGTCAAGAAAAGAGCACCTAAAGTCTTTCTATGTTGTAGCTCTCAAGTATATGAAAGAGAAATTTCCACTATCTGACCCACTCTACCAGCATGCCAAAGTGTTAAATATGAATTGGAGAGATAGTGGTACCTTTGCTGACCTTCAATTTTTTTAAAAAGAAAATTCCAATGACCTGTTCATTGGACTCTTAGGAGGAACAATTCAGGAAGTACCAGATTATGGACTTACCAAAGGAAGTGGTTACCTCAACCAGGGTGGATGAACAGTGGCACTTCCTGAAAAACTTTAAAAATCCAATAACAGACCAAGTGGAGTTAAAGGATTAGGCTACTGCCATGCTTGCAGTGTGCTGCATTCCGCACAGCAATGCAGATGCCGAAAGAATTTTTAGCGCATTTTCGAGACGTCGAATGCGCTATTGCACCCGTTTTGTCCGTCTGTCATCACCTTTGATCACAGCATCCATAAGTCCTAGACCCATGATGTATATATGTTTTTTGTATGTCCTGACCTGCCATTTGTGCATCAACACTCAGTTACTCGATCCGTTAAAAAACCCCGTTAAAACTACCAAAAAACTTTGCGAATCGAGAGGTAACACTGGCGCAGGGAACGGCCGCCATTGCCGGAAGTCGAATACATCATTTTTCAAGCATTCAAGAGTGGTGCGAAGGCGTGCAAAAGAATTAGTTTTTTTTTTTTTTGTTGACGTCATTAGAATATGTGTAAAAGTTTAGAGAGTTTTACGTCATCATTTGTGGTGACTTGTAGTTAGATTAAAGAGAAAATAAAATTTTTTAAAATGTAAAGAAATGACTTTTAAATTAAAAAAATGTCAGGTATATTCATTACACAAGAAAATTCATAAAAATATGTCTAAAATCTAAACACAATTACTGATAACTACATAATGCTGATATCTAACATAAGTACTGATACATAATACGAAAATGCGCTAACACGTCCTGAGTTCCAAAAGGGACCAGGCTTAACATGATTTTTTTTNCCAATGACCTGTTCACTGGACTCCTATGAGGAACAATTCAGGAAGTACCAGATTATGGACCTACCAAAGGAAGTGGTTACCTCAACCAGGGTGGATGAACAGTGGCACTTCCTGAAAAACTTTAAAAATCCAATAACAGACCAAGTGGAGTTAAAGGATTTGGCTACTGCCATGCTTGCAGTGTGCTGCATTCCCCACAGCAATGCAGATGCCGAAAGAATTTTTTCTATTGTCAAGAAAAACTATACAGAGTCAAGGGCCTCTATGAAAGTGGAGACTCTGTCTAATTTGTTGGTCACCAAAGTTACCAATTGCCATGGCAACTTACATATGTCCAAAGAGTTGTTGGGCAAATGTAAAAAGGCCACAAGAGAAATGTTGTCAAACTGAACACATGCAAGTTGTGTACATATGTAAATAATGATTATTCTGTTCTGTGCATATGTATATATGGACATTTGTAATGATGTTAATATTCATTCTGTGGACTAATTCTTTAACTTTTAATTATTTAACTATTGATAATTAAGTGTATAGATTTAGACCACGGCGCTAATGACTTGCGATCCCGACTTGCGTGCGCACCATCTACAGATTTTTTTTGGGGCAAGTTGGCAGGTCTGCTAAGATAAGATCAAATTTTTAAGCGTTTGCAAGAGTTTGAAATGCAAATACTGGAATTACAACCATGCTCTTATGTCTTTACTCTTAGACTTAGCTTCAGGGTAAACACAATTATTTTATTTGAATAATAAAAGTCTCTTCTTGAATTTTCTTTAATTTTTATTTACAAATTACTTTCAAACTGTTTATATTTCTATTTACAGGATTCTCAAAGCTAGAAGATGGTAAAAACCAGGAAAAGGCCAAAAAATCCGTTATTCAGGTCGGTTTCCAGCTTGATCATCTCCACATAATTTGGAAGCCAGTTTTACCTATTAACATCTACAAGAAAGCTTTAGGTAATATAGTGTAGTAGGCTATAGCTAATATACACAGGCATTGATAATTGATTTCTAACCCATTTTCTGAGAACCCTATTCCCAAGATAAATGTTTAAATTCTAAATGCCATACAAACCATATTTATTGTTGTAATAACTTCTGTTACTGTTTCTCTTTGTATACGTAAATTTAAAAAATCCCTGGAATTCATCTTTTCCTTTGATGAAAGCTTTAAATGTGACTCACAATTCTTAAATGTCTCAAATACCTCTTTTCCTTCCAGGCATATTGATTCAGCATGTTGTGGAGTTTGTCACAGAATCAATTTTGTCCCTTGAGGACATTTCCCAGGATGCCTCCACCCAGCTGACCTCCATTCTCAACACCTTAGAGACCAAATGTGGGCCGTGTCTGACCTCTCCTGGGGAGGTGGCCAGCGTTGAACTGACCAGGCACGTCAAGTCTTGGCAGCGGCTTATGGAAATTAAACTTGTAGTTAATTCTACCTTGGCTATGATTGCCGAACGCTGGGCAGAAGGCAAAGGCCCGCTTGCCGCAGCTTTCAAGGCGGCTGAATTAAAAAGTTTGATCCGTGCATTGTTCCAGAACACTGATAGACGAGCAGATGTACTGGCTGCCATCAAGTAAAGGGACATAAGAAATATTTTATTTAAACATTCATTCACTATAAAAGTTCACTGCTACATGTAAGGTCAAGGAAAAAATATTTTCTCTATATTTTAGAAATGTAATTTAGCACATTGCAAAAGGAGTTATTGCAATAAGTATTATTTTTATTTTAGTAGATTGTTACTATTAAATATGATTGAAGTTGAACTTGGCAACTAATATTCAATTTAGTTTTTGAATAAACACTTTACATCAACTCAACAAAATTATATTTTCTTTTCAATCTATAGTATCCTCTCCTCATCCAAGCCATGCTTACTTAGACAAACCACAACAAGCAAATGAAATGCACACAAAAATTATTTACTAGGATCCTTCTAACATAAAATCTTAAATATTTTTCTGGACTTGTATAAGCTGTGACAGAAAGTATGTACTGTGTATGGCATTGTTAACAGAATCAATACCTTGTGCAATAGGCATGGCTGACACGGGTGTGTTGCATAAAACCATTGACTCTGAAGAGTTTTTAAATAGTGGATATGGTGTTTGTTTCTTTCTTGGGTGATGCTCTTTTTTTTTTTCAAAAAAAGTTATTCAAACATGTGAAGCCATTGATCTTAGTTTGAACTTTAACATTGCCTTACTCTAGAAAATTGCCATTTAATGTATCTGCCTTATTCTCGCTCATTTATTGTCAAATTTATTCATCTGAACCAGGTGCAGTGAAGATGATTTTTATTTTACTTTTATCATTTCATTGTCTTTTGACCCCAGTGTTACCCAAGCATAAGGTGTAATTTGGGCATCCTTAGTTGTATTATATAATTTATATAATATAAAATACTGACAGAACCTGTTATAATATAAACTTGTTTTCCATGTTCAATGCTATTTGTTGAAATAGACTTTATTTATATTTTATATATGAAATAAAAGGTAAGAGCTGCGTCATCTGTGAAGACTAACTCATTTATTCAGTTTTCACTTTGCTATTTCCAAGAAGCCGGCTCGTGTTATTACTGTGTTCACACTCTCGGAGCAGTCCTTGTATATATATATACTAGAGGCAAGTACCCGGCTTCGCACGGGTTTTAAATGAGGTTTTCTATAGAAGCGTACTATACTGTTTATTTTCATGAAGTAAAAGGGTACATTTATCTTAAAGCAGTTAAAAAACAATTGCCTATCTGAAAAGCATAGTGTCTGCAATTCTATACCAGCAATCCCAAGACTCTGGCACACCAGTTAAGACTGCACCATCGTGGTAGTGTAATTGACAACTTTCCGAATTCCCATTATTCCAAATAGTAGATTTAAAGATTTTCAATTTTTATATAGCTTGTATGAGTAAAAACAAAACAACACTATATTTGGGCACCAGGCTCCCAAAAAGTGCTATAAATATTTTTTTCGCCTGTTACAATCGCAGAAGTGTACTCAACTTCCGAAAATTTCATGCTTCTACCTACTCGGACATAGGAGAATTAGTGTTTTTAAATTTTATAAAGCCCATGAAAGGAAAAAACGTATTTAGGCCGCCGGCCCCACATGAGCAGGAGTTTTACAATTTTTCTTTGTTAATTTTCATCGTGAGTGCCTCCTCAACAAATTTCCAAACTTTTATGCTTCTACCGTCAACAAATTTCCAAACTTTTATGCTTCTACCGTCACCGAAAATTAGAGAATATGTGATGAGTCTCTTTTTATTTCAGAACAAATACATTTGGGCCCCAGCCCCCAGGGCATTGATTTCTTTTTACTCCTCTTACTATTGCGGATATGTATTGCTCAACTTCCCAAAGTATCATGCTTCTACCTAAACGGGAAATAGGAGAATTAGTAATTTTCACTTTTTATATTGCTCATATAAAAGAGAAAACTACATTGGGCCCTGGCCCCCTTAGAGCGATAATTTAAATATGTTTTCACCTATTACTACTGGAGATGTGAAATGCAGCTCATTTAAGGAAAAAAAGCATTTGGGCACACCAGCCCCACCCTGAGTGAGAATTTTAAGACTTTCTCAATTTTTGTTGGGAGAGAGTGCTATAAAAACTTCCAAAAGTTTCATGTCTTTACGTATATGGTAAATTTAAAAAATAGAGATGAGACGGTTTATAATATAAGAAAAAACTTCATTTGGGCCCTTAGCCCCCAAGAATGGGGATTCTAAAATTCTTTTTGCAAATTAGCATTGGGAGAGTGTACTTAACAATCTCCCAAATTTTCATTCTTCTACCTACACGGGAAATAGTCAAATGGGGGATTTTTAGTATTTGTATAGCGTATATTAGTAAAAAAAAACATTTGGGCCCCCGACTCCTCATGAGTGGGAAGTTTAAAATTCTTTCTCGCAAAATATCGTCGGGATAGCGAACTTAACAACATGCCAAAGTTTCATACTTGTACCTACACGGGAAATAGAATTAGTGATTTTCAATTTTTATATAGCTCATATTGGGAAAAAACATTTGGGCCCCTGGACCCCAGAAAGTGATAATTTAAATATATTTTCACCTGTGATAATTTGGGAAATGTACTAAACAATATTCTAAAATTTCATGCTTCTGCTAATTGGGAAATAAGAGAATTAGTTATTTTCAATTTTATATACCTCAAATAATGGGGAAAAACGTTTTTGGGCCCCCATGAGTGGGAATTTATGGAACGATAGCCATTATTGTCGGGAGAGTATGGTCAAGAATTTCCAAAAGTTTCATGGTTTTATCTACACGGTAAATTTGAGAATTAGTGAGTTTTTAATATAAGAAAAAAACTACATTTGGGCCCCCGGCCCCCAATGAGTAGGAAGTTTAAAATTCATTTTTGCAAATTAGCAATAGGAGAGTGTACTTAACAACTTCCCAAAGTTTCATTCTTCTACCTACACGGGGAATAGTCGAATGGGGGATTTTCAGTATTTATATAGCGTATATTAGTACCAAAAAAAACTACATTTGGGCCCCCGGCTCCCCATGAGTAGGAAGTTTAAAATTCTTTCTCGCAAAATATTGTCGGGGTAGCGTACTTAACAACTTGCCAAAGTTTCATACTTCTACCTATCCGTAAAATAAGATAGTGATTTTCAGTTTTTATATATAATTCATATAAGGGGAAAAAGTACATTTGGGCCCCCAGCCCCCAGAAAGAGGTAATGTAAATATATTTTTGCCTGTTACCATTGCAGAAGTGTACTCAAAATTTTCCAAAAATTTTATGCTTCTGCCTCCTCGAGAAATAGAAAAATTGTTGATTTTAAATTTTTATATAGCTCAAATAAGTGGGAAAAAAAAGTTTTTGGGCCCCCGGCGCCCATGATTGTGTAATGTATGGAACGAAACCTATTTAAGAACCTTCCCCATATGATTGTGTGTACGTTTACCAAATTTCACTTTACTGGGTTGTCTGGATCTTCAGTTATTAGGGAACAGACAGACAACAAATGTGTCTTTATATATATATAAGATATTAGGGCTTCGGAAATTAACTATTAAATTCTCGAATAATCGGTAATTTTTTTTATCGATTATAATAATCTTAATCAATAAAATAGCGATTAAAGCTAGAGAAAATATTTTAAACAATTTTTTTGATTTATTAAAAAATAATTACTTATTAATAATAGTTTTCTCTACGTACAAACTTCTCCATTTAAAAAAAAAAAATTTCAAAATGTAAACTTCAAAATAAGCAGTTTTTAAAAGGAAAATATTTAAAAAATAAACATTGTATTTACTTAATTATCAATAATAAAATTTAAATTCAGAGAAATAAATTGAACTACTTATATTTAACTTATCTCCTAAAAATACTACATTTTTTTATTAAAAACTTCAGTTATTGACATTTTATAAAATTTTCAGTTTAATGACGTCATAATCTTATTTTCAGCTTTAATCGAAATTATTGATTTATTATTCAGTAATTTTTCAAAAGTTAACTATTAAATTTAAATTAATCGATAACAGCCCTAATATATGTATATTTGTGTGTGTAGGATACACTAAAAATATTTCTAAATAAATAACTAAAAGATGATGATTATAAACTATAGTTCACTTCTTTTTTTTTTTTTTTTTTAAATTTAAATCAATAAAATAACTAGAAAATGAGACAAAGTTTGTAATTAGTACTGTAGGTAGAGTGGGCTAATAAACCACAGCCAAAAATGTTTGAGGTTACAATGTGTTTATCATGTGGCTTAATTTTTGTTAAAATTTGGAAAGGCAATTCAGGGTGAGCTAAAAGAAACAGTACAATAATAACAATAATACACTTCGGAGACAATCAATAAGCCATATCTCCAGCTGAATTTACCAGTTACTTATATATTAATTTAATTTGTAATTTTCTCAACATTTTAGATTACACATCATGTCAGTATAAAATGATAAATAAATAAGTGGGGTTAGCCTCACCTCATCAGGAATGTTCCAAAGTTGTAACTGGCAAAAATTCCATTGCTAAAGAGCACACCTAACAACCACCTTTCATCAAAATTTTTGCAACAGAAAGAATAATAAAGTCTGAAGTAGAGCTTAACTGTTCAGAGGATGAACAAAGAAGTTTAGTAACATGGGAAGGGCTGGAGTCCCAAAGATTAAAGAAGTTGTGACAGAGAAAGGACAGCTTGTAGGCAATGCATTCTTGTACAGAGAGGGAAGACCATCCATATATCAAGTACGCACAAGAAGTCATATTTTCGTACCCGCTGTTGCACCCCCTACATTTTAAGGACATCCTCCCCTATGCGTACGTAGAAATTCGCTACATTAATTTTAAGCCACAGTCAAAAGATATACCAATTTACGTCCTTGTGCTTACCTTACCGGCGCCCCATTTACGTCCTTATGCTCCCCTTACCAGCGCCCCATTTACGGCATTATGCTCACCTTACCAGCGCCCCATTTACGTCCTTATGCTCACCTTACCGGCGCCCCATTTACGTCCTTATGCTCACCTTGCCGGCGCCCCATTTACGGCCTTATGCTCACCTTACCGGCGCCACATTTACGTCCTCGTGCTCACCTTACCGGCGCCACATTTACGTCCTCGTGCTCACCTTACCGGCCCACCAGATCTGCTGTTACCTACTTCATTTTGTTGCTTCGTCTTCGGGTCTCGAACATATTTAACAAGCGACCAACCGAAAGAGGTCAATATTTGTATTTCAATGCACGTTGAATTGCAATTTGCAACGTGTTTGACACCTCGCAGGTGATGTCAGCGGACAAATGAACGGAAATCGATAACAAGAAATCATTCAGCGTGGTGGTGTCCCCTGGTGTCAGTGAGTTCCCCTTGCGGTATATTTTATTTAACGTTCTCTTTGATGTTGTCAACTAGACTCCACCTCTTGCCGCCATGTTGCAGAAGTTTATCCTATGATCGACAATAATCTCATTAAATTTGGAACACAATATCATCACATTATTCACAGTGTGGCGCCCGCAGCTCTCAATTTAGTCTCACCCAAACGTAAATTTTGTCGACTTAAATCTTCATCCGGGACCTAACAACCTTGCAATAATTAAGGATGTCTAATCAAGAGGGGCAGTCTATGGTGGATTAAAGGGGGGGTGCTGACGGGGCTAAAGCCAGGGGCCCTCGATGATTTAAGGGCCCCAAATTTATTATATTGTATAATAAAGGTGGCTGGATCGGGCCCCAGGTGGAATAGCAGCCAGGGGCCCCGTGCAATCTTGATCCGCCCCTGGGGGCAGTTGCCCACCTTTATTTGCCAATATCAATTAACATTGTTGTTTGGTTTTTTAAAAAAAGTTTTTTTTAAGTTTCTTACTAAAACAAAATCTCTTATTTTAAAAATAATCGAAATTCTTAAAGGCTCTAATAGAATCTTCTGTCATAGTCACATTTTGTGTATCATTGTAATCCTGGTATCAGGGCATTGACTTTAAAAACAACCCCCACCCCACTTTTCTGTCTTGAATTCATGTTTACATATCAGTGGTCGGGCCCCACGCGCTGGTTATGCTTGGAACATTCCACGATACCTCACGCTTGTATTTTTTTTTAAAGGACTTGACCGCCCCACCAGCTGCACCGTGACAATAGCCTGTCTTCTGCTGAAGCTCGCGGCGTAACGTGGTGTCAGGTGAGATCACTCGCTCCCTACACAGCATGGTGACGGTTGATCGCCAGCCGCGCGTGGTACCAGTCGGGAGTGTCAAGTTGTGTTCAAAATAAGGCGCTAACCATCCTGTCGGAAATACACCAGGGGCAGGGAGAAGTGAAAGGACATCAGCGAATAACGAAGTGATCTGGAAATTCATCTGGGATGTCTCTGGTAAGTCTTTCTGAGCAACTTTTTATTTTTATGATCCATACTATTTGTGTGTGTTAAAAAAAAAACTAGGTGTGAGGGGGGGGTGGGACCGCATTCTCCTCATCGTTCATATTATCAACTTCCTTTCGGAAAGTGGAAGCTAAACGTATATGTATGGCTTGGTGCGTCACTAAAAAATTTTAATGAGTGAAGCTAGACATGCGAACAGGGCCGCTTGCAGGTCTCAGGTCTCCGCTGGGTCAAGGCACTCACATTCTCATGTCTTCGTTAAGTTTCAGTGCCACCTAAGTAATCAACTGTGTACGAAAGTTGAATGCTTTTAATTCTACAATGTTTCCGTGATTAATATTCCATTTTTGTTTGTTTGTTTTCAATTTCAAGTCATCAGCAAGTATTTTATGGGGAAAAAAAGAGTTAGTTTTAGTATGGTAAATGTCTTACAATATATATATTACTTCTTTTTATGGCCAATTAATTGCCTCAATGAAGCACGCTAGAAGGTCATATAACAACTGGACTTGACAAGGAGAAACAGAAAGTTGCAAATTCTGGACTAAAACCTGAAGAGATTAGTTGCCACGATCAAAGCTAATGTTGAACATTTGGCTTTTCATGGTTATCCCTTACAGACCATGAGGGTCCATGGGAGCAAGTGAAGTAGCGTTCACAAGTTTCATTGACCACTAACGAGCATGGGATTGTGTGGTTAGCGCAATGCCCCGGGGACCCTGCCAGATTCCGCGGTTCGGACTCGCGACACGGGCTCTTGTAGCGGTTCGGTAGTCCAGCTCGCTACAACTTAGACCACCGCGCCCCCTTTTCAAGGTTACGATCCTGTAAATAACTGTCCTAACAATGGAAGCTACCTTGTCAGCATTGAACTCATAGTCAAGTTTGATGATTTTTTTCCCCCAAGGAGCACACTTACGGAAATCCCGTAAAGGGGAATGTATGTGAAGAATTTCTTGTGAATGTATGTGAAGAATTTCTTGTGAATGTATGTGAAGAATTTATTGTGAATGTATGTGAAGAATTTATTGTGAATGTATATGAAGAATTTATTGTGAATGTATGTGAAGAATTTACTGTGAATGTATGTGAGGAATTTATTGATAAATTATTGGGATCCAGTGGCGGACTGGCTAGTCGGTCGTTTGGGCGTCCCCGGTGGGCCTATTTTGTTCTATTGAGTAATATTATGCACGACAAGTTGCCACCGTAGGCCAATTTTAGTGAGAAGGATCACTCTGTAAATAATGCCAGGGCCGCTTTAAAGCCACAGTCCGCCCCTGCTAGGATCCAAAGCTTAGTGCACATAATTCATCAAAGCAATAATTCAACAAATCTAGGAATCAGCAGGCTTGTCCATGGGACATATTTTTCTGTCATATCCCATCCCATCCCATGGCAATTTATGCCTATCCCATCCCATCCCATGGGACGTTTCCCATGGGAAAAACATTCCCATGGACAAGCCTGGGAATCAGTATCGACTGAACTTAGCCAAGGGCGTGGAAAACCCAGTTACGCTTCTGCAAATCAAACATGTTTTCGTAGATTGTTGATATTATAAGCTTATTAATGAGTTTGATCAGCATTGAGTCATTTAGCAAATGAAAAGGGAAGTAGCCCAAGTTGTATTATTTGAAAATAGCAGTTTATAAAACTAAACGGCTTTTGGACGGAAACTTGAACGTAGTTATTAGACGCTCATAATACGCATGAGGACTGATCATTGTCCAACACGAAGCTACTTGTATAAGTTTGACAACAAAAGGGAATTGGCATGTCGGCTGTGTGGCTGCCCTGAGGAGACCGTGGCCCACGTACTTGAATGTTGCCCCGAGTTGGACGGGGTTTTGGAGGGTGTAGTTGCGTTACCTGTAGAGGACTACCTCTTTGGCGATGTTCGCTTGATGAGGCTCGCTTGCGATAAATTGAACCGGGTCTTATCCAAGTTTTATGTGTGGGTGTGTTGAAGGTCAGTCTATCTTTTCTGTGTGGGGGTGTTGAAGGTCAGTCTCTTTTCTTGTGGGTGTGTTGAAGCTTAAGGTCAGTTTATCTTTTCTGTGTGGGTGTGTTGAAGTTGAAGGTCAGTCTATCTTTTCTGTAAGGGTGTGTTGAAGCTGAAGGTCAGCCTATCTTTTCTGTGTGGGTGTGTTGAAGTTGAAGGTCAGTCTATCTTTTCTGTGTGGGTGTGTTGAAG
>MUZC01004448.1:46730-73905 GCA_002072015.1 Radix auricularia
TGAAGGTCAGTCTATCTTTTCTGTGTGGGGGTGTTGAAGTTGAAGGTCAGTCTATCTTTTCTGTGTGGGTGTGTTGAAGCTGAAGGTCAGTCTATCTTTTCTGTAGAGAAGTACACAAGTAACAAGTTTCTATCTACAGAAAATGGAGTTGCTTGCATGCATCACAAAATGTTGAGATAGTTCAGAAAATCTTGAAACATGTTCTCTCTAAATCCTAGATCAAATCTGAAAGCCTGGCTGATATTCATCATATCGAATTGCATAAAGTTGTTTGCATTAATCTGAGTTTGTCGTGACTTCAGTTTCTTTCTAAACGCTGCTGAATGATTGGAAAAATCTTATCGATATTTTCAACCTAGATGTTAGAACTTAATTAACGGATGATCGCTTTTACTAAAAATAAGAAATATGGAACAACTGTTGATAGTTAAGTTTAGGGGAGGCTAGACCAGTAATAACTGAGAGCTATTAAAAAAAATATATATATAAAATTGTTTACAGCCGCATTGAAGCACTATAACTATATGTCATTATTGGCTTGGAAATTTCCAGTAATCTTTGTAATATATCTTTCATAAATTGTACGCCAGCCGCATTGTGAATACAGAAAAGCAGCAGTTTGGCAACCGTCGGTCTGTTTTCGTTTTTCAAATAGCAAAATACCTAAGTACATGTACGATTGTGACAAAAATCTGTGATAAAATCTGTGATCATGACTTACCCCGCTCTATTACTTGCAAATTATTTGTACCTCAACAGTCAACATTTATCTGTTCTAATAATAATAATAATAATATTAATAACCCTTATTCAGACCATGAAGGCCTATGGGGCGAGTGAAGTAGCGTTCACAAGTTTCATTGAGCCACCACTAACGAGCAAGGGATTGTGTGGCTAGCAAAATGCCCCGGGGCCCTGCCAGCACCGAGCCTTGAACCCGTGACTCTCTTTTGCCTCGGTCCGACAGTCCAGCGCGCTCTTAAATTTAAGAGAACTGACTTGTGAAGAATTCAAGTATATTGCATGTATGCAATTTACTGCCTCAACAATCTGCATGTTTACCAACTATTGAGAGCTTTTGTGTATAAAATTTCTTGAGAATCTAATGTTATGTAAAGACAGAGGCTAACTTACATAATCCACATAAATCTCCTCACACATGAGATAAATGAAAAAAACAAACAACATGCCCATATGCTTCATAGTCTTTTTGTAATTTATAATAACTTGAATATCGCTATTATATTCGTCTTCACTAGGTGTGCTCGAACTACTCTCACTGATGTTTTTCGATGCTAATATTGGGAGATTCGGATATTTTCACACTAGGTATCATGTAATTTTGAGGGGGTTAAGTATTTTCGCCACCTTCCCCTTTCCCCCATTGACACAGCATCAACAAGAAATGCTAAACTTAACTCAGTATTTTCATCTAAAATGGTTATTCACGCAAACACACACGCTCACCACCACCACGAATAAGTTGACTGCCCCAAACGAACATTTGTGAATACTTTCTGTAATTGGTAAACGCTCCCACATACCCGTCTTCTGTATCGTTTTTGAGCCACCGGGTCAGCCGCCAGAATAATGTCTTGCTAGTTGTGGCGACCTCTATCTTCTATGTACACAACATCAGCATAAAAAATATTAAAGTGCGAAGAGGTCCCATTTTACGGGTCCCAGATCAGAGTCCCGTTTGACCACATCCCCTGTACGGGGGATCTGGAGCGACGTGTGGGATGTTTTGGAGTATCTCTGCTGGTATCGTGTAGGACCAGGGTGCGCAACCTTTGGGCTATCCCAGGCCGCATAAAAACAACTTTTGCTACGGCCGCAAAAATAATTTTCACTGAAAAACGAAACGATCACAAGCAAAAATTTACCTCTCGCAATGTTCAGCACGAGATAGAATGACTGAAAATAAATTTTTAAAAATTAATGTAAACCAAGTTTTTCGCTAATCTATAAATCCGCTATACACGAGACATAACTATAAGGATATTCCATTATAATAAGCAGTGCAAAACAATCCGAAAATACAAAATTCTAGATATGTCTCGTAAAACGTGCTTAATATAATGCGCACCGATCATGAATATATTTTTAAAGAGTAATGTCAATATAATGCGCACCTTATTGCGCGACATAATACATTACCAAATTGCAAATATTTGACGGCCGGAGGTTATTATAATTTGAACAGATTTCCACGGCCGCACTTTTTCATGCTCACGGCCGCAGGTTGCGTACCCCTGGTGTAGGGTATATCGTGTGGGGTGTATCGTGTGGGGTGTATCGTGTGGGGTGTATCGTGTAGGGTGTATCGTGTATGATATATCCTGTAGGGTATATCCTGTATGGTATATCATGTATGATATATCCTGTAGGGTATATCCTGTAGGGTATATCGTGTAGGATATATCCTGTAGGGTATTTCGTGTAGGGTATATCCTGTAGGGTATATCCTGTAGGGTATAACCTGTAGGGTATATCGTGTAGGGTATAACCTGTAGGGTGTATCGTGTAGGGTATATCGCGTAGTGTCTATCGTGTAGTGTGTATCGTGTAGGGTATATCCTGTAAGGTATATCATGTAGTGTATATCGTGTAGGGTATATCCTGTAGGGTATATCGTTTAGGGTATATCCTGTAACGTATATCGTGTAGGGTATATCCTGTAAGGTATATCGTGTAGGGTAAATTCTGTAGGGTATATCTTGTAGGGTATATCGCGTAGGGTATATCCTGTAACGTATATCGTGTAGGGTATATCCTGTAACGTATATCGTGTAGGGTATATCCTGTAAGTATATCCTGTAACGTATATCGTGTAGGGTATATCCTGTAACGTATATCGTGTAGGGTATATCCTGTAACGTATATCGTGTAGGGTAAATTCTGTAGGGTATATCTTGTAGGGTATATCGCGTAGGGTATATCGTGTGGAGTGTATTGTGCATGATGCAGGAGTTGAAGGACAATAAATGATTTTTCATTCAGTGGTCCTTGGTTATTTCTGTGTTATAAAAAGAGTGTAACTTGGTAGCAAGCAGAGGATTTGGGCCGAATTCTGCGTGGGCCTACGAAACACCGGTCTAGGGGCCTCGGTGGCGAAATCTTTACCTCAAATATATATACTGTATTAAACTGATGTTTATTAAAGTCATAAAAGTCGATTTAAAATTACATGTTCTTTATCACTAATGTATTCATTTTGATAACTTTCCAAAATTTAGCTTCGAGATAGTTTAGAAGCCTATCGGTCAAGTGCCTAGGGCCCCTGGTCTCTACGTCCGGGCCAGAAGATGATCCACATATCAGGACGGGGTTGTAAGGTGGTGACTAAAAAAAAACAGGTGTTATTACTTTCAGTTCAATTTCCGTGCTTCTTTGAACTCTTTTACACAGAAAGCAAAATATTGATCATGTTTTCTGAATGCGCTTAACTTATTTCTTGCTCCATGTGATCCAGTAACAAGGCAGAATTGAAATATTATCTTAAAATTCCGTCCTTTATGACTATGATCCACTCTATCTTCCTTGGGTTAATCTTGCATCGAAGTCCACCATTGCTTGCATTTTTATGTCTAATGATCATAAATGTCTTTTTGTTTTCACTCTTGATCGTTTCAATACCATTAAAATCATTGATCCGAGTCATTAAAATCATTATTCCGAGTTATTAAAATCATTGATCCGAGTCACTAAAATCATTGATCCGAGTCATTAAAATCATTGATCCGAGTCACTAAAATCATTGATCCGAGTCACTAAAATCATTGATCCGAGTCACTAAAATCATTGATCCGAGTCATTAAAATCATTGATCCGAGTCATTAAAATCATTGATCCGAGTCATTAAAACTATTGATCCGAGTCATTAAAATCATTGATCCGAGTCATTAAAATAATTGAACCGAGAAATTAAAATTATTGATCCGAGTCATTTAAACCATTGATCCGAGTCATTAAAATCATGTATCCGAGTCATTAAAACCATTGATCCGAATCATTAAAATCTTTGATCCGAGTCATTAAAATCATTGATCCGAGTCATTAAAATCATTGATCCGAGTCATTAAAATCATTGTTACAATGTCGTTGATAAGCAGACACGTCATTCTAAGTATAGAGAATTAGATCCGACCTGCAGTGTAGCATGCGTCGCAGAATATCTCAAAGATATTATAGCACAGGATGCTGCCTCCCTCCCAACTATCACTATAGACGACTGCAACCTGGATGTTGTTGACAGTTTTACATAGCTGGGATCAAACATCTCAAGCACCCTCTCACTGGAAGATGAGATAAGCGGTAGGATAGGGAAGGCAGCAACTTTTATGGCTAGACTGTACAAAAGAGTCTGGTCCAATGCCCAACTCACATCAAGGACTAAGCAGCAGGTATACCAGGCCTGCATACTGAGCACGCTCCTCTATTGATGCGAGTCATGGACCACTTATACCAGGCATGAAAGAAGGCTCAATAGCTTCCACCTCAGATGCCTGCGCCGCATCCTTGACATCAAATGGCAAGAGAAAGTCCCCAACACAGAGCTCCTGGCTCAAGTAAGCATGAGCAGCATTCCAGCCATATTTAGGCAAAGACGCCTCCGCTGGCTTGGACACGTCAAGAGAATGCAAACTGGTCGCATACCCAAAGATGTGCTATACAGCGAGCTGGCGACAGGGAAAAGGTCAGTTGGTCGGCCACGTCTCAGATACACGGACATATTCAGGAGAGACATGAAGGTAGCCAACATTGATATATCAAACTGGGAAAACCTGGCTGAGGATAGGACCACATTGCGGGCTATAGTGAAAGAAGGATCACTTAGAGCAGAGGAGCAATCTCGGGAAGAAGCAGTTGGAAAAAGAGCGAGGAGAAAGGCCAGGCAACACTGCCCAACTACATTCGTGTGTGTAAAATGCAGAAAAGACTGCCACTCAAGGATTGGTTTCATGAGCCACACCAAGAGCTGCAAATATTAAAGATAAATCTATCGTATTTCGTAAACGGACAGATGCCATACACCTCAAAGATAGTGCAAAGAAAGGGGGAAAAGAAAGGGCCACAACTCATTGCAGTGCGCAATATGGTAGAATCTAGTTGTTTTGAAGCATTAATTCATTTCCTTCTATTACAGGAAGAGTGCAAACTCGAAGTCACTTCACGTAATGTTTTACTTGGTACTCTATTCAGTGGGTCTCAGTGCGGTGCGCATAGTACGGCTCGGTGCGGGCGTGCACACGGTTACCTATATATAGACTGCGTCGTCTTACCTGCCCTAGTTTCTGGTGAATTATTTTTATACGTAGAATTTCTACAATTCCGAGTAAAAGATGAAAACATGTGTGACACACAATTCACAAATAAACATTCATGGTGTGAAGGTATAGCCTTGAATTCAAATCTTCTCAGCCGTATAATAAGGAACTACAAAAAGAATGCCGCGTTTAATTTTTTTAGCGAAGTAATTTATCAAAGAAAAAAAAACGAAACAAAACACATCATTGAGTTTAGAAAGCAGTTAAATAAACACCAATGTTGAGATTCCAGGGTTGCCACCCCTGCCAGTTACAGCCAACTCTTAACTGCTACAAATATACATGACGGCGTCTTATCGCCATTTAAAATTTTGACCGCTTTGGGGTCAGTTAAACTTAAACCTTTAAAAAGTCAAGAGCTGGGGCTTCATATAAGACTTTGGTGTCTGTTGTTGGATATTGAGATCAAGGGCGTCAAATTTAACACGATTTTTAGCCCACTTCCTAGTAAGCTGACGAGCTGAAATTTTGCAGGCAGACTCGTGCCAATGATAAATTGGTGTATCAAAATAAATTTAAGATTGATCGAATGTACTGTTATTAAATCAAGGAATTTTAAGATTATCTCTGGTTATTTCTATGCAGCATGTTAATTTTTGTGCAAGAGTGTCGTGGTGCGTATTATATTGAACGTCCTTTAAAAAAAAAGAAAAATTAAAAAAAGAACTTTCCTGTTGCGCTGTGCGGTGCGTATTATATTGACGCTACTTTTGCTACTTTTTGTATATTCCCGATCTGTAAATGTAAATGCTATTAATTGCTATTAATTGCTAATATGTCATGCTGTGCGCACTATGTTAAACATCAAAGATCTTTTTATTACCTTTTTCGCGTCATTAAATCGACCTGAAACTTGGCAGGCAGACTGTAGAAGTATTAAATCCTTAATATATTTGAGACAAAACTAAAAAATTAAAAAAATATAATTTTGTGATTGTCGTGGGATGCGTATTATAATGAACATTCTTTTAGTTATGTCTCGTATATAAAGGATTTATAGTAGAGAAACTTTGTGTTTTATGGGTTAAAAAATGTATTTACTAAAATATTAGCTTATATCATGCAAAAAAAGACAGCTGAAGCACATAGTGTTGCCATACTAGTTTTCGTGTATCTCGATCGTTGGTCATATCAGCGCTCTCTTGCAACTCGTAGACAGCTGACATAACCGGGTTCTGCTGTATTTATATTTGTTATGTGAGGCCTCATGAATACTCCCACAAAGAACATTTCCTTTCAGCGACAACTCTTCTTCACTGTGAGAAGGGGCTCTCACTAATATAGATTCACTGGGAGAAAGGACTCTCACTAATATAGATTCACTATGAGAAGGGGCTCTCACTAATATAAATTCACTGTGAGAAGGGGCTCTCACTAATATAGATTCACTGTGAGAAGGGGCTCTCACTAATATAGATTCACTGTGAGAAGGGGCTCTCACTAATATAGATTCAATTTGAGAAGGGGCTCTCACTAATATAGTTCACTGTGAGAAAAGGCTCTCACTAATATAGATTTACTGTGAGAAGGGGCTCTCACTATTATAGTTCACTGTGAGAAGGGGCTCTCACTAATATAGATTCACTGTGAGAAGGGGCTCTCACTAATATAGATTCAGTGTGAGAGGGGGCTCTCACTAATATAGATTCACTGTGAGAAGGGGCTCTCACTAATATAGATTCACTGTGAGAAGGGGCTCTCACTAATATAGATTAACCGTGAGAAGGGGCTCTCACTAATATAGATTCACTATGAGAATGGGCTCTCACTAATATAGATTCACTGTGAGAAGGGCCTCTCACTAATATAGTTCACTGTGAGAAGGGGCTCTCACTAACATAGATTCACTGTGAAAAGGGGCTCTCACTAATATAGTTCACTGTGAGAAGGGGCTCTCACTAATATAGATTCACTGTAAGAAGGGGCTCTCACTAATATAGTTCACTGTGAGAAGGGACTCTCACTAATATAGATTCACTGTGAGAAAGGTTCTCACTAATATAGCTCACTGTGAGAAGGGGCTCTCACTAATATAGATTCACTGTGAGAAGGGGCTCTCATTAATATAGATTCACTGTGAGAAGGGGCTCTCGCTAATATAGTTCACTGTGAGAAGGGGCTCTCACTAATATAGCTCACTGTGAGAAGGGTCTCTCACTAATATAGATTCACTGTGAGAAGGGGCTCTCACTAATATATATTCACTGTGAGAAGGGGCTCTTACTAATACAGATTCACTGTGAGAAGGGGCTCTCACTAATATAGATTCACTGTGAGAGGGGGCTCTCACTAATATAGTTCACTGTGAGTAGGGGCTCTCACTAATATAGATTCACTGTGAGAAGGGGCTCTCACTAATATAGTTCACAGTGAGAAGGGGCTCTCACTAATATAGATTCACTGTGAGAATGGGCTCTCACTAATATAGATTCACTGTGAGAAGGGGCTCTTGCTAATATAGTTCACTGTTAGAAGGGGCTCTCACTAATATAGCTCACTGTGAGAAGGGGCTCTCACTAATATAGATTCACTGTGAGAAGGAATCTCTCACTAATATAGATTCACTGTGAGAAGGGGCTCTCACTAATATAGATTCACTGTGAGAAGGGGCTCTCACTAATATAGATTCACTGTGAGAAGGGGCTCCCACTAATATAGATTCACTGTTAGAAGGGGCTCTCACTAATATAGATTCACTGTGAGAAGGGGCTCTCACAAATATAGATTCACTATGAGAAGGGGCTCTCACTAATATAGATTCACTGTAAGAAGGGGCTCTCAATAATATAGATTCACTGTGAGAAGGGTCTCTCACTAACATAGATTCACTATGAGAAGGGGCTCTAACTAATATAGATTCACTGTGATAAGGGGCTCTCACTAATATAGATTCACTGTGTAAAGGGGCTCTCGCTAATATAGTTCACTGTGAGAAGGGGCTCTCACTAATATAGATTCACTTTGAGAAGGGGCTCTCACTAATATAGTTCACTGTGAAAAGGGGCTCTCACTAATATAGATTCACTATGAGAAGGGGCTCTCACTTATATAGATTCACTGTGAGAAGAAGGGCTCTCACTAATATAGATTCACTGTGAGAAGGGGCTCTCACTAATATAGATTCACTGTGAAAAGGGGCTCTCACTAATATAGATTCACTTTGAGAAGGGGCTCTCACTAATATAGATTCAGTTTGACAACACTTTACCTCACTAGAAAGTTTGCCCTTATCATCAAGGAGAAAAAAACCCACCAACTAATTAAGGAACACTACATTAATATGTGTTTGCGTATTCTCTTGGTGTTCTTGACACCAGAAAGAATCTTAGAAGACCGAGGACCGTTGGATCAGTGGCGTCGCTAGGGGGGTGCGGTGGGGTGGGCCCCCCCGGGTGACACCATCAGGGGGGTGACACCAGACCATAAAATGCTATATATTCCCGTTATTTGGCACTGGAAAACTCGGAGGATTTCTATGGGTTAAATCATGAGGGGTTGACACCATGAGCTACCGCCCCGGGTGACACCATGAGCTACCGCCCCGTGATACACCTACCCCAGTGACGCCTCTGCGTTGGATTAAAGGCGGGATGTTGTTTGTAGAAATCTCTGATGTTAGCGGCGAGTGTGTCCAGTCTGCTGCCCACGTCAAATAATGAAATCTGTCAGAAGTACTTTTACAAGGCTTTCCTGTCTTTTGGTCTCTAGGATTGCGACCGTCACAGTTGGGAGGGGGAAGGGGGGTAAAGGCCAGGGGATGAGACAGTAAAAGTCTTGACCTTTCGCTTATTTACGGTTTCACTAAAGGTCATTAGCAGTTAATGGGGCTCTTTGTGAAAGCGTAAACTCCTTAGTTGTGAACAGAAGAGTTTTAAATTATTTTATTTTGTTATTGTTATAATTTTTCAGTTTAGCGCCCCCTTTCCTCAGTTTTAAAACCGATTACCTTTAAAATTAGGATGTAATATAATTATATTCTAATATAATATATATTATAATTTATAAACCGTTTTTCCATCCAGGATAGAGTTAAATAAAATAACTTTAAAAAAAAAATATTATGTTGATTATTCTTTTAACTTTGCCTTTGACGAAAGCGGCTGCGGCTGGGCCGTCCTAAAGCATAGGCCCGTTGGGCATTTTCCCGGGGGCCCCATTGGAATATGTTTATTTATATATATTATGAATATTTATTTTTTTATTCCTGCGGGGCCAAGGGGCCCAACACTATTTCTTGCCCGGGGCCCAAAATGGTGTAAAGATTGCTCTGGGCGTCTTAATAAGAGCCGTTTTCTTCGGTAGGAACATTTTTAATTAAAGTTGCTGATAATATTAAAATTTAAATTCTATCCATTTTAATATTTTAATATTCAAAGTAGTTATTCGTAATTATACCCCTTCTAAAACATTTTCAACCTCATTATCCTATACAAACTTTTCAACATCTGCATTCTTACAACCTGTTCAACATCTGCATACTTTTCAAATTTACAATTACAGCTCTACTACCTTTATAAAATACACATCCTCTAAAATGTTTTCAACTTTTAGATACTTTGTAAATCTTCCATAAACTTTCAACCTTAATATCTTACGCAACCTACTCCCTCTCCACGTCTTCTACAATCTTTTCAATATACACAATATACAAATTCTACGTCACTTACAAACCTTTCAAAATATTATAGCAGTTGTCTTATTTTTTTTAAAAAAATCCTTTATATTAACTTGTGGTTTCTGAGCCACGCGTGCGTGCCGAAAAAACTTTGGATCGATATTTAACCCAATTAGCGAGCTGAAATTTTGCAGGCAGACTCATGTCAATGAAAAAAATGATGTATCAAAATTTCATATCTATCGAATAGACAGTAATTGAATTATTGACTTTTAAAATTATTTTATTAATCTCTTTATATCATGTTACTTTTTTGAGATGGAGTGTTGTGGTGCGTAATATGTTCAATAACCTTTGATGTCGCGCAATAAGGTGCGCATTACATTGACATTACTTTTTAAAAATATATTCATGATCGGTGCGCATTATATTAAACACGTTTTACGAGACATAACTAGAATTAGGTATTTTCGGATTGTTTTGTCCTGCGTATTATAAAGAACATCCTTATTGTTATGTCTCTTATATAAAGGATTTAAAGTGAAAAACTTTGGTTTTTTACGGTTAAAAAAATCCTTTATATTAACTTGTGGTGTATGAGCCATGCGTGCGTGCCGAAAAAAACTTTGAATCAATTTTTGACCCATTTTCTTGTAAGCTAGCGAGCTGAAATTTTGCAGGCAGACTTGTGCCGATAATAAAAAAATAGGTATCAAAGCTTCAGATAAATCGAATGTACTGTAATTGAATTATTGAGTTTTAAAATTATTTATCTCTATGTATCATGTTAATTTTTGACAATGAACATCCTTATAACTATTATCGTATATAAAGGATTTATAGTAAAAAACGTGTTTTTACGGGTTTAAACAAATTAAATCCCTCTTTTTAACTTACCGACTTGTCATGATCTCTCTCTGTCGTGGTCGATCCAACGGAAAAATAAAGTAAAAATGACCCACTTCCGTAATCCTATCGAGCTGAAATTTCGCACAGACTTGTGTCACCTTACAATGCAATGTGCCAAAATTTCACGTCAATCAAATGTATCGTTATAAAATTAATGAATTTTTAGTATATCTCTGTATTATTGCATTTGTAGCCGTCTGCTGTAGATTAACCTTCACGGGTCACCGGAGTTTCACAACAGCTGTCGATGCCACCGTGATTTGTCACGGTCTGTCGCGCGGTGCCTATTACATTGAACATCATAATCAACTAGATACGACCCACGGCGTAGCATTCGCCGCAGACTTGTTCATCATCGATAGTGCTAAGAACGATTTGGGGGGGGGGGTGAGAGAACGGACACAAATTGCAGCAAAAAAGTAATGAAAAATGTGCACAGCGGTTGTTGTTACCTCCCAAGCTTTACTACCATCCCTTGCCAACCATAAACTGTGATTTTCCGACACTTTGTTTAGTCATGTTTGCAAAAAATGGGGAAAACATCGAACAGAAAAAAGCATGTAATTATATTTTTTTAATGTTCCCTCTGGGGCTTGAACCCAGGACTTTCCTTTTGCAAGGCGTACGTGATAACCACTACACTACGAATCATATGTTTTTCAGTGAAGGAACAACATAAGTGAACGCAAGAAGCATTGTAGCCACCCCACACTTTTTTCTCTTCATCCCACTCCGCTTGCCCACTGTGATCCTTCGACCTCAGCGGGGATCATTCGCCATGCTCATTTGCATGCCCGTTTACGAGAATTATATATAAAGATATATACTTTTAGTTTTGGCACATACATTAGTTATTTATAGTGAAAAGCTTTGTTTTTACGGGTTGTTCATTGAATATTTTTGTTAGGTGTTGTTGTTGTTGTTGGTGTTGGGTTGGTTACAGACGGTTGGAGTGAATCATGCCGTCAATGTGGTAAAGCAAAATAATATTTTTTAAATGCTTAACTATTTTTAGCTAATTTGTTTGTGTATGTGTTCTTTGCGTCGCTTTTTGGGACGACTGAAATTCATCTTTTGCACGTCCGAATATTGACGACCCAATTGCTTTGCACGTTTGAGATGTTTGAGAATCCCTGGCTGAAATGATTACTTATTGAACTTTCCCTTCCCGCCATCGCAAGAAAAAGAAAACAGTGACGACCTTGCACCATTGTAACTCATTTACTGATCCGTCCGAACAATTGTTCCCCGTCAGACGATGTAACAATGGACCTGCTGACAATGGTCTACAACAATTGGCCAGATATAATGAACTGTCAGGACATGGTGATCGATAAGCGTTCATTGAATCAGCCAAGTGGACCGGGAGCCCATTGCTGTGGACCGGGAGCCCATTGCTGTGGACCGGGAGCCAATGGCTGTGGACCGGGAACCCATTGCTGTGGACCGGGAGCCCATTGCTGTGGACCGGGAGCCCATTGCTGTGGACCGGGAGCCCATTGCTGTGGCACGAGGCTATTGGGGAAGACACACAAATGGTGACTCCGAGGTTATAATCTCGAATTGTGAAGATGACGTCATCTAAATGAAAATTTGTGTTTAAATCTGTACATCATTATGCCCATCTTTAATTCACTGATATTACTTGTGAAAGTTCTGTACTTTGTTCTTCTACATTGTAGCACGTTTTCATTATAATAAAATAATATTTTATTTATCGAGGACTTGGTGGAACTGGAACAAACCAGCAAAATCAAGTTAAACAATTTAAGACAAACCCGATTTCGTGTTTCCTTCATCATTTATTCACTCGCCTCGTTTAAAATGCACTTTGAAGCACGCACACACGCACGCACGCGCGCGCGCGCACACACACACACACGCACACGCACACACACAGTCACACACACACACACATACACACAGACACACACTGACACACAGACACACACCCACAGACATACAGACACATACACGGACACACACACAGACACACAGACAGACACACACACACACACACACACACACTCTCTCTCTCTCTCTCTGTCTGTCACTCTCCCTCTCTCTCTCTCTCTCTCTCTCTCAAAAAATCAAAGTCAAACTGGTCTTAAATTCAAAGCTGCTGTCACCGACTTTTAGTATATCATTATAAAGTAAACGGGTTTAGAGCTAATTTTCATAATTGACTGGACGTGACTAAATATTTGGCCACATAAGCTAAATAACCGGATTATATTCTGTAAGATAACAATTATTTCAATTTACAAATGTAAGGGAATGAAACCTAACTGCGATATGCCTACAATATGAATATACAACATTTAGTAGCATTTTTTTCCCATGTTTGAAACTCTGACAAGCGATATCCCTAAACTCAATCATTGGAAGTAGAGCAAGATCTCAGAATCAATAATTAACGACAACATTGCGACTTTAAAGAGCGTCTCTACGTGATATCCATTCACCAAGTACTGAATAAAAGGGATGATTGCTTTATACATGAGCATGAATTTATTGAAAGTTGTTTTACTCTTCTGAAATGTTGGCGACCTAGAGTTATCGGTGAGAAATTTCGCATATTTAAAAACTCCTTTATTAGCAACCCTTGAAAAGAAACAGGTGGCATATATACACTCATTTATTACCAATCGTGTATATGAAATATGTGGCATACATTCACTCCTTTATTAGCAACCCTTCACATTGTCAGGAATTTGGGGCGTTACATTTTAAAATAGTGTCTCTTTTCGACATTAAAGGTCTCCAGGGGCTGGATGAGAGGGCCTCACGGGCCGCATCTGGCCCGCTAGCTGTAGTTTGGAGACCCCTGGTATAGACTTAAAACATTGCAGTAATATTTCATGGGTACCCGGGTGCAATTTTACTACCCGATTAAATGCAAGGCATCGGGTTCCCGGGTATCCGTTGACAGGCCTATTCAAGCTCCGAAATCGGGGTGCTTATGAAACCAATTTAGTATCCCTTTGAAATAAAGGAAATGAACGCCAAAAAGAAGCAGGTGTCTCAAATAGTCATACAAAGGTTGTACAAAGACCACACCCCCTTGTTTTACAGCAATTGGATTTCAGTCACGTTTAGTCTGTAAATATTTATCGCGCGGTGCGTATAAAATTGAACATAATCACTACTTTTAGCTATGTCTCATAGATAATGGATTTATAGTCAAAAACTTTGTTGCTACGGATTGTTTAATTAAAGTCTACTAACGCATACGACCGTTACAATGATAAATTTAAACTGGTGATTAGAAACCTTGTTGCTTCAGAATCTTTCCTGTTAGCTCCCTTGTCTGCATACTGCATGGTGTGGCACTAGTTGGCTCGCCCAAAACCGTGCTGCCCGGTGTGGCACTAGATGGCTCGCCCAAAACCGTGCAGTGTGGCACTAGTTGGCTCGTCCAAAACCGTGCTGTGTGGCACTAGTTGGCTCGCCCAAAACCGTGCTGCCCAGTGTGGCACTAGATGGCTCGCCCAAAACCGTGCAGTGTGGCACTAGTTGGCTCGTCCAAAACCGTGCTGTGTGGCACTAGATGGCTCGCCTAAAACCGTCTGTGTGGCACTAGTTGGCTCGCCCAAAACCGTGCTGTGTGGCACTAGTTGGCTCGTCCAAATCCGTGCTGCCCGGTGTGGCACTAGATGGCTCGCCCAAAACCGTCTGTGTGGCACTAGTTGGCTCGTCCAAAACCGTGCTGTGTGGCACTAGTTGGCGCGCCCAAAACCGTGCAGTGTGGCACTAGTTGGCTCGTCCAAAACCGTACTGTGTGGCACTAGATGGCTCGTCCAAAACCGTCTGTGTGGCACTAGTTGGCTCGCCCAAAACCGTGCTGTGTGGCACTAGTTGGCTCGTCCAAATCCGTGCTGCCCGGTGTGGCACTAGATGGCTCGCCCAAAACCGTCTGTGTGGCACTAGTTGGCTCGCCCAAAACCGTACTGTGTGGCACTAGTTGGCTCGCCCAAAACCGTGCAGTGTGGCACTAGTTGGCTCGCCCAGGCAGAGGGTAAAATTAGGCATTAGGGGGGGGGGCAAGGCTCAAATGGGCTACTACTTCCACCCTCAGTAATCTCGGGATATTTTACAAACCAACTTCGATATCGACTGCCCTGAGATTATTAAACCAAGCGTGTTTGTGTAGCGTGCACCCTTATAATAATAAACCTAAGTTAAACATTGAGTTTTTTACATCTAATGAACTTATAGATCTACGTACAAGTGCTCTTCTAATGAAAGTATTATTAAAACAAAAAATTAGACAACGAGAATGTCCCAATAAACATTGCTCATCAATAAGTGTAATATGGTACCCCATACACATTACTCATGTAATATGTAGTATCTGCGATCGAATAAAACGTCATGCCTAGTTAAAAAATATAATTAAACTTTCGCATGGTCTTATAAATATGATTAATATTAGCGTTAAATCGCATTGAAACGAACGAACAATGTTTATCTCAAAGTAAAGTTTAAACTTCTTGGTTAACATTTTTAAAAATTGTTATAAATCATTAGAAAATATTGTTATAATTCAAAATTAGAAAAATGGAAGAAGAATAAAATAAAATCCCCTTGAACTTGGAATTTTTTTTTTTATATTTGTAATTCCGTTGAACTTGAAAATATTATTTTGTAAAGTTAAAAAAATCTGATACTATTGTTTATAATCATTTCCATCTCGATCTCGCCCCCCATCCCCCCAACTTCCACAAAGGACCAGTGTCCACATCAGACTATCTCTGAGTTCAACTTCCTGCCAAAAGCTCCTCATTTATTCAATAGACAAAACAAGTTCTCAGGACCACGCTCTTCGCTCCGCAAGCCAGGCTTGGAATTCAATAGACTACGTTTTAGATAGGCAAGGGCGCTTGGTGAACATCAGCGGTTCTCGACATGTGTAAGTCGACTTACGGCCGCATTTAAAGTTTGATCCTGTTGGTATTTTATTTAAACTTCCAAACTACATTAAACAAAGCATTGTGCTCTGAGTCTGAGTAGAATTAGTTTTCTTGACTTGAAACCGTGATTTTTTTAATTTAGTAAAGATTTCCAACTAATTTCGATTCTTATGATCATCAAATATTTCTCTGTATCAAGCCAATCATTTGTTAGTTTAAAATACATCTTCTATAATTAATCCTGATCAAAAGCATGTAATTTCAACGGATTCTGCGGTCGTGAATAGACGATGTTTGCTAATCTCACTAATGGGATAGCGACATCCAGACAAAATTGTATGGAGAATTTCTTTATTTCCCTAGAATAGCACAATCTTCCCTGAGTTTGGATTTAGCGCTGGCTTTTATTTTTAATTCGAGTAGAATTTCCAACTCTTTGCATGGTCTCCACAACCCATACCTCCCCCCCCCAACCCGGGGTTTTGAGGCTCGAAAAAATAGAGACACGTTTTTTTACGTGTTGAGAAACAATATAGTTTTTTTTTTGCGTGTTGAGAAACACTATGGTTTTTTATGTTGGGGTTGGGGGAGATCAGTGAGTAAATGTGAGGTTGCGTGCGTTGGATTGAGGGGGGAGGGGTTTAGAGTAAAAAGAGGAGGAAGGCAAAAATAACGGTTGCTTAATTTTGATCAGAAAATGTTTCTGTCAACAGAACCTGTCTGGCCTTTGAGTTATAGTTAATGTCTGTCCCAACAAAACCGTGCAAATTTGAGGAACGAATCTAAGAGCACGGACTCGAGGTCATGCGCGAGACGGTGCTGGTGCCAATAGTCCGCGTGGACAGATAGCTTTTAATCTATCTGTGGGACGGAGTCATCCGACGGTTCACCTTTCTTGTCGACCGTTTAAAATGACGGCTAAGTATTGCACGATGACTTCAGATGGTTCTGGAGTGGTCAGAAGCTGACCCCCCCCCCCGGGGAAAAATACAGGCACATTCATGCACCAAGGCTAAATCCCTTGAGATGTTCAAAGAAAGCTTTTGATCTCATAAGACTGGAACTGATAGAGCACTTACACTCGGAGAACCCAAGGACAACAAGAGCTGATTACGTCATCACGGCCCGGGGGGGGGGGGGGTGTAGTTACACAAACCTAACTCTATAGGCTTGAGATCCCTTGAAAGCGATCGATCCTGAGGCACTTAACGTGTCTGCCCACCAAGATCTGACGATGTCAATTAAGAATAAGTTTATTTATGCACATTGAAGGAGCCGGCAGCCAGTATAAAAATAACTTACTCTCCAGTCTTTTTGTACAGCGCTCGCTAAATAAATAATGCTTAAAGGCGGAGTGTGTGTGATGTTTGCTGTTGTTACTGATGGTCGAGTAGATCTTCATAATTATAAACTAACAGCTATCAACATCAATCACTCTCGAGGGGTGCCCACAAACGGCCACTTCCGGTGCCATTTTATAAACAGGTAGTAAATGGCATATCTGTCGGCTCATCCAGACTTTGATTTATGGGACAGTCAGTGAATCTAATATTTTGGGAGATGAGGCTTTGGCGGTGTTCACAGTAGTACAAGGGGTGGATGGTTGATAGTTTGAGACCATGGATTCTATTTTTTAAAATCCTATTTTGAAAACAACGGGACTGCAAACCGAACGTTAGAGAGGCGCTCAGTGGCGTAGCTAGAATAACGGCCACACTCGCCGAAATAAAACGAAAAATTTTGTATTTGGGTTAGGGAATTCTTCCTACACAATTTACTAACACCCGTTTCTGGCTTTATGTTTGAGGGGTTTTGGGCTCGAAGTCGCCTCGTGCTATTATTTTTTGTTGCTCGTGGTTTCCCGCGTCCTCTGCACAACCTTACATCGTTGGTAGCTGTTTAATTTAACATACATATGAGTTAACTAATTAGCAAATACTTTTTATACCGTCATTTCCTGCGACCCATAACGTGCAGACATTAAGATATTTGAACTTAACTAATGTTACGATACATTATACATTAATCTTGGTACTGTCTACTGCTCTCGTCTTGAAAATTCCTGATTGGTTTAGATTTATCACAGCGCTTTGTTTGTTCATGACATAGATCTAAATGGAATTCAATATTTAAAAATTTTGTATCTGGCCTTCATACAGAGCGCTGAAAAGTTGTACAACTATTTATAAAGCGCCATTTTACCGTGCTCAAAAAGTGGTCCTGTAGTAACACTTGGGACTGCTACCGAACTGATGAGTTTGGGTTCGATTCCTGTAAGAGAAGTGTTGTTTTTACTTGTGTTGTATTGCGCTCGAAAACCTGGCTGTTGATTAATTAATAGGACGCTAGTACATTGTTTAAATAAACAAGTAGCTGATTTAACTTTGGATTTTAAATATGAGCTTTTTTAAATAGTCTTGGATGAAATATTGCTTGCTACGATTATCATGACTTTGTTTATTCAATTATTCACATGATGCATGTGTCCACTGCGTTGGTACACATATTCCCACGATGCATGTGTACATTGCGTTGGTGGACATGAGAAATTTGTATTTTGAGAATCTTCACTATCCATGAGAAGGAGAGTGGCAAGAAAAATGTCGTCTGTTTCTGTACCAAACTGTCGCAATGTCTTTTAGAGGAGACTTCAAGCCAGAAGGAGGTAAGAGCCAGTGGTAAAACTGTCTCATTGGGCTCAGTCAAAACTAATATTCTCAGGCAAATCGCATCTCACTAGCGTTGCATTATGATGAAGACAAGAAGTCAATATTTGACCAGAAACCGATCGGAACAACGTAGTCAAGGTTTCTCGATATATAAAAAAAAGTGTAAGGGTGCGTTCATATATGACTTCACGCGATTTTAGTGATTTTTTAAAACCTACCCATCCCCCCCCCCCTTGTGAAACGTCTCTACAAAAACTTAGACCCCCTTTAATATGGCGTCACAAAGTTTTGCGCCCCTCCCATAAAAGCCGTATCTTCTTTTTGAAAATGAGCATGGTTCAAATCACTTTTGTCATTTAAGTATGTATATAGTATATAGTGTATATAGTGTACGATTGCATTCTTAAATCGCGTTGGTCGAATGGTAGCGCGCTCGACTGGCGTACCGATGGTCACGAGTTCGAATCCACGCGAAGGCGAGGATTTGTTCCCGGGGCCTGGGGTGTCCCCGAGTCACCCAGCTCTGAATGGGTACCTAACTAGACAATAGTTAGGCGGCTGGGTAATGCGTGGAACCCTTAAAGCCGTGGCCTGTGATCGCTGCATCACATCAACGGATCATCTCTCATGGACTGTGGACGCAATTATCTTCTGCATTGAAGGAGCGTCTGGTACTTTTCCTTTATCTTACCCCCAAAAATTTTTTAATGTAAAATACAGTATTTCTATATGGTTAGGGTTAGGTTTAGGTTTAGGTTTAGCGTTAGGGTTAGGGTTACCGCGTATTGTCACGTCGTGCAAATATGATTTTTTTCAAAAAAAAAAAAAGATTTTGGGGGTAAGATAAAGGAAAAGAACCGAGCGTCTGTATATCTAAGATAAGATAAGATAACATGCATGAAGCCATGTTAAACGTTGTCAGGTCTTGTTGCCTTGCTCTCCGCCGTCAACTCACATACATGAACTAGACGCAAGTCTAGGTCAACAAATGCAATGGTTATTCCTCTCGAGCATACCACTTGTATATGAACACAACTTTCTGCCTGTCAGTACAGCATCAGACCTCTCTACACTCAACTCTGTGCACATAAATCATACCACTTGTATATGTACACAACTTTCTGCCTGTCAGTACAGTGTCAGACCCACTCTACCCTCAACTCCGTGCACCACACAACTTTAACATGATGTAAGTCCTCGGTCACCGGACCGACACTGGGCACAGCGCTAGAGTCTCTCTCTTGACTCTATAACTCCCTTCATTTCTCACTCTCATCTCTTACTCCTCCCTGTTATAAATCCGACTGGCCTCGACTGACCATTGAATGATCTCTGTCCTCTGATCATACGCCCCCGTGATCAGAGTTCACAAAACCATCATCCCCGTTCATTAGAGTTCACTCAGTCAAGACACATTCACACACAGTGATTCTCATACCCCTGATATGTCTACCTCTTTCCTTAAATTCCACTGCCATGTAGAATCTTAAATTACATATTAACAGCAACAACAAAGTTAGTCAGGGTATGGAATCACTGTCACTGATAAACGCAGTCACTGATAAACGCAGTCACTGATAAACGCAGTCACTGACAAACGCAGTCACTGACAAACGCAGTCTGTGATACATGCAGTCATCGTGTTTAAGTAGCATCACCAATCATCCTTTGAGATGATTTCAAGGAAAGCTTTCCTTTGTTTATAAATATCGTCCCAATCTTCCCATAATAAACTCCTATTATTGAAGTAGCGGTGATATGTGCCGCACGGTATCAAAACGTCCTCCCCCAGAGATTTGTTACATCACTGCTCCCAACTAGACCTGAATCATGCTCGTACATCCTTTCACAAGTTTAGAACCCCTGCCAGTTGTGTATGTAGACGGAGATATATTCAATGGCTTTTATAAAGATGATTGCACCGTTTTCTTTACATTTACATTCAATGATTCTTTCATTTGAAAAGATAATTAAAATCCAATATCCCATCACATGTCATGGTTTCAAGCCGACTATAAATTAGTTCCTGAGGCGGAACCGAACTTTTAAATGGGAGTCTTTCATTTAACAAGTTTGATTTTAGACGTATGTAAAGCAAACCCTCCTGTCTACATGGGACGTTATATGCTTCAATGCAACTAATAATAAAAGACGACTTTAAATAATTTCAGATAAGTTTTTCCCCGTGCTCGGCTGCACTGCGTTTGTATTCAATGTCTTAAGTCTGTTAAAAGCGGGGAGAGACAGAAAGTACAAGTTCCCCTTAATGACATTGCCTCATGTGTCATGGTGACCCGTCTTCCTCCCTGCCGACCCAAGTGCAGGAGCTCAACCAAAGAATGATGAACATTCACTGACTGGAGCTAAACCAAAGAATGATGAACATTCACTGACAGGAGCTCAACCAAAGAATGATGAACATTCACTGACAGAAGCTCAACCAAAGAATGAACATTCACTGACAGGAGTTCAACCAAAAAATGATGAACATTCACTGACAGGAGCTCAACCAAAGAATGATGAACATTCACTGACAGGAGCTAAACCAAGGGATGATGAACATTCACTGACAGGAGCTCAACCAAAGAATGATGAACATTCACTGACAGGAGCTCAATCAAAGAATGATGAACATTCACTGACAGGAGCTAAACCAAAGAATAATGAACATTGACTGACAGGAGCTAAACCAAAGAATGATGAACATTCACTGACAGGAGCTAAACCAAAGAATGATGAACATTCACTGACAGGAGCTAAACCAAGGGATGAGAAGAGACTCTTGACTTTAAAAAAAAAAAACGCTTACGTTTAAACTATTTTTTAAAATTATGAACTGTATTAATCAGTTATAATAACTAGTTAATAATTATAACTAATCAATTTCCTAATTTTGAGGATATATTTGCTCTCTCACACTAACGCACGCTTACTTAAATGGGCAATAATACTATATTTATAATAATTTTTATTTATTAAAACAATGAGGAGGTTTCTATAATTTTTAATTTGAGATGAGCCATTGCTAAAATCTAAATACTAAATAACTATATTCATTTGTCATAATAAAAGGCCCAAATAGACAGAGCTTGAAAGAATTATTACTCAAAAGTGTTTCAAATAAGATAGTTCCCCGGGCAAAACAGTCTTACAGCATGTAGCTTTGGTTCCAAATATTATTTTACAATTTAGAACAGTGTTATCTCGGTGTGCGCCCATTATCCGTTACAGACTATTGGACGTGTACCAAATTGGACGTATACCAAATTGGACGTGTTCCAAATTGGACGTATACCAAATTGGACGTGTACCAAATTGGACGTATACCAAATTGGACGTGTACCAAATTGGACATATACCCACTTGGTCATATAGCAAGTTGGACGTATACCAAGTTGGACGTATACTAATTTTTTTTCTATAAGAAATAGTTGGGCAATTATTATCCATTCCCATGAAGAAAATTATATTGTTAAATCTACATAATACATTTATTGACCTGCTTGTGTAAAATAATTTAAACAATGCTTAATACTAACATACTTAAATAAAAGAACTTTGTCGAAATTTTTCCTGTTATCCAGATCAAAAGCAATTTTTCAACATGCTCTAATGTCCATGATCTTTGCTTTTTAATCGATATCAACCTCTTCGCAACATTTGCCTATTTAATAAAGTTTTGATTTTCACAATCATAGGAATTGTCAATCTCCCCGTTTGGTATGCTGCCACTAAGTTCCAGACACGCGCGCCAATTTCATCCTTTACAACAGAGGTCTCCAAACTACGGCCCGCGGGTCACGTGCGGTCCGCGAGACCTCTCATCCGGCCCATGGAGACCATTTAATCTGGGAAAAAAATACCCACCTATTTTGACCTGTAGTTTACCACAAAAATTCGCGAATAAAACTAGCAAAAGCAAACTCTTACATTTCGGAACTACCGGAGAGGATATATTCAATGAATTGGAAAAAAAAATGTGCTGATTATAATTTTAACTCGACTAAGTTCAATAGCTTGACTATTGATGGTGGAAAGAACATGAGTGGCATAAAGAAATACTTGTTTGGACAATAGAAGCAGAAGTGTAATGAGAAACACAATGTATAAGAAAAGAATCAGAATGAAATAATATTTAAAGAAAAATTAAAAGGCATAACAAATATAAAAGAAGCTTACATATGCTAATTTCTCCTTGATAGCATAAATATTCACAAGACTGACGTCTGAAATTAACTCCTGTCTGTCAGAATTACATGCGGAGCTGATCTGGCGATCTAATTATTCCAATTATCAAGCCTAAGTATACACCAGGGGAAATAACCGCAGGTTGTGTTGATGAGATGAAGTCTGTAATTAGTATTAGCCAATGTATTCACTTTGATTATGGCTTCACTCACAACAAACGTTTCCCTAAAGAAAATTCATCCAATAAATGATATGCACTGGTTTAAAAAAATCTAGAATTATTGTTATAGCGGCGTTTTGCGTCTGCTGTGGCTTGGCCATTTCAGATGAAATGAAAAAATTGCTGGCCTTAAATAAAATGGTACGACAAGGTCGAAAACTCCAAACTGTGGGAAAGGTGTGGACAAAGGACAGTAGAAAAACAAATCATGGAAATGAAATGGAGATGGATTGGACACACCTTTCAGAAAGATAACAGCAAGGTGAGGCAGGCTTTAGATTGGAACCCCCATGGCAAACGCCAGCGAGGAAGACCCAAGCGTACATGGAGACGGAGCATGTTAGTTTAGATGAGGCTGGAAGAACTGGAAAGAGCTGGGAAGAATTGAAGCGACTGGCAAGTGACCATGCATAGTGGCGAGCTTTGACAGAGGCCCTGTGTTCAACAAGGGACCCAAAGGACAAATGATGATGATGAATTTTATGTCAAGAGAAAGGGTCCCTGGGCTGGCTATAATATTGTATGAATCAAATTCGTCCTTGTCTGGCCATCAATGTGGCTACACTAAGAAACACAGGGTCACTTACGAGCTTCTCAATTATAGTTGAAATTATACCCAGCCCTTTACCCAATGAACCAGGTTCTGGACGCTTTAAGAACATAGCATGAGTAAAACTGCACGGATTCGGAAAGACAAGTTTAAACAAATGTTTGACTCTTTCATACCCTTACGAACAAAATTAGTCACTATAATGAAAGTCTTCAGCGAATTTTTAAAAAAAAAACGTAAACCGATAATAAAATTTAGAGGTGCGGACATTTAACGATTAATTGTTAACGATTAATTGTTAACATTTTAATCGATATTATTTTTCCGAGGCATTAATAATTTATATTTTTGTTATTTACATAATTTTCTCTCGTATTATTATTATCATTATTATTATTTCATGAATACATAAACAAAAAGGTTTTATTCCTTATTTCTGGCATAGCAGAATGAATTAGCTGAGTTACGTCACAAAATTTGGGAGCCATGGAACTATAATGACTTAACCAATTTCGCTAAATTATTAATTGCAACTTAACGGGATCTATATAAGCGTTATAAAAGTATAATTAATCGAAATTAATCAATTTATTTTTTCCCTATTAATAGATTTTTTAAAAACTCAGTACAAGCCCTACTTTTTAAATCCTTTATATTAACTTGGGTGTTCTGCTTGCCGAAATAACTTTCGATCGATCTTTAACCCACTTCCTCGTATGCTAGCGATCTGAAATTTTGCAGGCACACTCGAGCCGATGATAAAAAGATGTATCAAAATTTCAGATCGATAGAAATGTACTGTTATTAAATTAATGAATTTTCTCTATTTATCTCTATGTAAAACGTTAATTATGTGCTGGTGTTGCGGTGCGCATTATATTGAACGCCTTTTTAATACTTTCCTGTTGCGCTGTGCGGTGCATATTATATTGACGATATTATATAAAAAAAAAATTAACCTGTCTCCCGTTGCGCACTTTGTTAAACATGCTTTTATAACTCTTTTCCCATGATCAAATCGAGCTGTAATTTAGCAGTAGTAGTTGTTTTACTATAAATCCTTTGTAATTGAGACAACTAAAATTTTGGATTTTGGGATTGACGTGCAATGCGTATTATAATGAACCTACTTTTATTTATGTCGCGTATATAAAGGATTGAAAATTTTTTAAAATTGGCTTATATAGTTTTTTTTTTTTTTTTTTTTAAATTAACATTGAAAAATCTTAATATAAAAAAATAATGTCTCTCTTAGTCTGTACCGGTATGTCAACAAAGACATCTGTCGCTCTGCCTCCCTCCACCACCCGTTAGATCAGCTCAATCCGTCATTACCTAGCAGTGTAACGAAAACCTTAGTCTAGCTAGTGGTGGCGAACCTTTTGGAGGCCGTGTGCCCAAAATTCAACCAAAAAACCAAAATATTTATTATAAAGTGCCAACACTCCAGTGAAACCTGAAAATGGGTATCTGGCTTATCTGGTTGATAAAAGAAGTAATAATTTAGTCGCGTGCTGGCTGATGAGACCATGCGTGCCGAATGTGGCACGCGTGCCATAGGTTCGCCATCACTGCTCTTTTCGCTGCCGTCTTGATTAGTGTAATTCTCTTCTTTCAGCTTCCAGGCTAGTTCTTTAAAAAAATAATATATTTTACTTCGCTACTTCATCCACTTTCATTGGCTTTCTGCACACATTGATTAAAAACTGTCCGTTCTCTGCCACAATTTCATTTCTGACTCATGCCCATCCTATCTTACTGAACTTCTCTGTGCCCACTCGTCTACGCTTCTCAGCCGACACGCGTATTCTTTCTGTTCCTAGGACACGCACTAAAACATTTGGTGAATGAACGTTCTCGTTTCTTGCCCCAAACAATATATTTCCCTACCATTACATATTCACAGTATTCCTACTCTTAAGGCCTTCAAAACTGCACTAAAACACTTATCTGTAAAATATGCTTTCAAGATTAATTAAACAGCAATCGAATGTTTCTTTAAATTACTTTAAATGATAAACGTTTATGTGCACCATAATGTCATTATATGTTGTAGGTGTAGTTTGTATTGTTATATTTTTTAATATGCCAATTTTACATTGAATGCATTACAAACATATATGTTACTATTTTTTATGGCAAGCGCTGAGAGCCTAGTGAGTTATTTAAGCTATGTACGATAACCGTTGCGTGCTTGCATCGAAATCCTCAATCACAGCGGTCCATATAGCAGCGTCTCGGGACTTTTTTCAACATGTGTTTGAGACAACGCATATGAGTTCTAAGCTCTACAACCATGGAAACATGTGCTCGTTAAAGCTTGATAACCGTTGCGTGCTTGCATCGAAATCCTCAATCACAGCGGTCCATATAGCAGCGTCTCGGGACTTTTTTCAACATGTGTTTGAGACAACGCATATGAGTTCTAAGCTCTACAACCATGGAAACATGTGCTCGTTAAAGCTTGTTCCTTTCGTCATTGTTTTAAGCAGAGGCGTCACTAGGGTTGGTGTCACCCGGGGCGGTAGCTTATGGTGTAGCCCCTCTCACGACTTTACCCATAGAACTCCTCCGAGGTTTTTTTAGTGCAAAATAATAGAAAAATACATAATTTATATTTTAGTGTCACCCCCTTGATGGTGTCACCCGGGGCGGCCCGCCCCCACCGTACCCCATAGCGATGCCACTGGTTTTAAGTTTTATCGTTTAAAACGCGGCTTGTACTTCTGTGTGTTAATTGGCTATGACTCATCACCGTATTGATCACGGTGCTACCAAACAATTTTCAGCATCTTTCGTCACTACTCTATTAGTTTTTTTTTTTTTTTTTTAATTTTTAAAATTATTTTTTATAGTTTTAATAATTAAAACTCAAATCTTGTTTTCACAAACTCTACTATGTATATAATATAACTATTATTTATATCGTACATTTCGTTTCACACTTTACACTACAGCATGCCTAAAAAAAAATAAATAACAAAACAAAAAAACAACAAACAAACAATCAAACAAAAAAACAACAACAAAAAAACGGAAGATTGGGTTTGGCTTTCAATTTTGAGAATTGTGTGGTGACCATTGTATTTTTTAAAGGGTTATGTCAGGAGTTTGTGGTGATCACAGCCATCAAACGAACTAGAAGAAACACGGTAACAAAAACTCAATTAAAAAAACTGAAACCACAGACTTTTACCAGATGCGGCCCGTGGCGTAGCATTAGCCGCAGACTTGCTCATAAATAGTGTAAAGAAATTAGTGTTGGGGGGGGGGGAAGAGAACAGACAAAAACTACATCACGAAAAATGCAGAACTACGTGAATGAACAGCCGTGTTGCGAAGTCATGTTTGAAAAGGAAGTGGGAAATGAACGGGAACAAACACAAACATTTTTAAAAATTAAAAAAATAATGTCTTAGCTGGGGCTTGAAACTACGACCTTCCGCGTGTTAGGCGAATGTAAGAACCACTACACTGAAATTCATGCTATTCTGTTGTTCAGAAAGAACAAAGTAACTGACCTCAATTAAATGCCTCGTTGGTCTCGATGACCCCATCCCTCTGCATTACCTTTTTTTTGGCAGCTGATTGGTCGGTGGGATTGGATCAAACGAAACTACCAAAATAAATTACAAAGAAATTCTCTAGATTTTTATTTATAATTCTGTCCAGCACAAGATGACCCACTCACCCACCCACTTTTCTGTCCAGCACGTGATGACCCCCACCCATCCACCCACCCACTTTTCTGTCCAGCACATGATGACCCCCACCCAACTCC
>MUZC01004448.1:81233-98044 GCA_002072015.1 Radix auricularia
GGGGGGGGGGGGGGATGCGTTTCCTGCTGTTAGATTTCCGTCCCTTTGTATGTTCTGTGGCTGAAAGTTGATGGACATTTCGTAGAACATCCTACACGGGTTCTGGGGGCGGGGTTGGTAGGTAGGGGATGTCTTCAAAAACAAGTCCGTGTCGGGATTGTGCTGAGATAATTGATTTTATAAAAGGTCGGTATCATGATTGTGTGATTGTATGAAAGATAGTGCTAACAATTCATTTGGTGATATTTCGTTTATTACACTGTCATTGTAAGGATTGTTTGAGGATTATCAAAATTATAAACGGTCAGTTTCAGGGCTGCATGAGGATCAGTGAATTTATGAAAGAGGGCTTTCAGGATCGTATGAAAATTGGCCAGCGGAAATTAATGTTTAATTTCTCTATTAATTGCTAAAATTTTTATCGATTAATATCGATTTAAATAATTTTAATCGATAAAAATTAGATTAAAATTTAAGAAAAGTATTTATTATATTTTTTTTTTCAACTTCTTTATAAAATTGTTAATAAAAAATATAATAGCCCAGATCAAAGGATCAGTATCGCTGAGGAACAAAGTACAACAGTCCATAGCAGTTAAAAAAAACTTCAAAATATTATTTTTCTAATTCTACGAGACATGTGAAATAAATCAATAAAACAGAAAACTGCCAATTAACTGTTTTTGTTGTTCCCTCGAGACGCTTGGCTATAATCAAAATTTATGATTAATTCATGAAATTAAACGTTAATTTGTCAAAAGATAACGATGAAATAAAAATTAATCGTTACCAGCCCTAATGAAAATCTTTGAATAAATGAAAAGGATAGGTCGCTGTCAGTTTTTTATGATGTCAATCTGCATCGGTTTGAAGGAAGTACGCTGACTTTTAGCAAAGAGAAAGGTTTTCCCGGCTCACAGTTTTCGCTCGAGACTGTGTGGGTCGATCCTCTCTAGTGGCGAAAACGACCAGTGCCATTTTGGAAACAGTAGTTGAAAACCTAACACGAGGCGGAAAAGTAATCATTCAGTAATCCTGGGTACAATGGCGAGTGTCAATCAGGCAGGGTCCATAAACTAGCACGAGATGGGTCAGCCCAGACCCAAGCGATAACCCAACTGGGGGTTAGATCGTGGCCTTAAAGAACAATTCCGAGAGATATGGGCTCATGGCTGGGGCAACTAGAAGCACGACCAGAAAAGTGTACAAAAATGTGCCGCGACCAAGCAAAATCGACCTCTAGTGGGGTCTTCGACAGAGCAATCAGACGCTCATAGTTAGACTGAGAACTGAACATTGTTCCATACGCAGCTACCTGTACAAACTTAACACTAGAAGGAATCGGCCTGTTGTCTTTGTGGCCATCTGGATCAGTCAGCCTTACAGCTCGACCTAAAAGACAATGGAGATTTACAAGGTGGAGAAAAAGGACGGGGAAATTGTTTCCCGCGGGCAACATGCGGCCCACCACAGACTTTTTGTGGCCCGCCAAGACATTCGGAAAACATGCCTTGATCTGAAATTTGCTTTATGCCCACGACCGAAAGGTCGTCTCATATTTTCCCTTAGAGTGGCTACGTCCAATCACTACTGATATGACACAAGACCTGAGGGGACTGCACTTGGAGCTAATTGACATGCAGTGTGATCAAATAGTGATAGAAATGTTTAATACTGGGATATTAGTTGACTTTTATAAGACTTTGCTGAAAATTTACTTTTGTTAACAAAAACTTGCTCGGAAAATGTTCTCTATACTTGAGCTAAATATACTTGTAAGTAAAAAATTATTTTTTTAAAATCCAAGATCAACATGAGTAACAACAGATGCTCTTTGACAAACTTAAACTTGCAGGCAGTGACAAGAATCTCAACAAGCACCTTCACTTCTGATTTTTTTATTGTAAAAAAAGGTGTGTTAGAGTGCACTTATCTGATTAAACTGATACTATATCTAAATGTGCAGTTAGAAAGATTGATAACATAGAATAAGCTCATAAATCATTGTAATAAAATCACCAGTTTTGTTAACGTTTAATATATTGCTATTTAGTATACCATTTATACCTTTTTTTTCAAATCAAATGTATCTTTAACTCAAATAAAGAATGCAATCATTTTAAACAGTGAAGCACTCCGCTAAAATCCGTTACCACAAAGTGGCCCCCGAGCCAAAACAATTTTCCACTACTACTTTAGGGCCTTTTTTCAAGTAAGCCCACGAATAAAAAATAAAAATTATATCAAACAAAAACTCATTGCTCGCGGATTCAGCAATGTTTGAAGATCTTCCAACATATTTCGAAGGCATCTTCTCCGTTTTTCGAACCTAAATATTTGTTCCCTGTGAGCGTTTTGAAATCAACGTTTCCACTAACGTCTGCAGTATCAGTCTGCTTTTGTTCTTGCGCACCTCGTGACTTTTATGTTTTCTTTCAGTTTCGATAGACAGGCGGGAAACGTGCGCGTCAGAGATATTTGACGTCAATCTCCATAGTTTATCCTTGGTAGAAGTTTAGGTTCAGCATTGACCCCATTCTGCGATGTAGAATGAAAATTCCTTATTTTTTCCTCCACAGAAAATACGTGAGCCGAGCGAGGTCACGGACCATCAGCCGATTTGACAGGAAGTGACGTGAAGAGCACGTGCTTACATTTGACCTCGAGATGACCAGCTGTGAGCTCGAGGATAAAAAAAAATAATTACATTCCCACGAAGGAATTTTGTGTCATCATTTTGATGAGGTCGTAATAGAGGAATATTTTTGTCATGTGACTTTTTTGAGACATGGCCATTTAATGAAATGGAATAAGCCAGCGCATTTTAAATAAACTTTTCTTTTGGTTTCTATCTAAATAACGTGCAGCTTTTATAGAGATGACCAAGCTATATGTCGATATTCACATAAATAAGTAACGAAATGGGCATCTACTCACTATCTAAACACATGCTTAGGTTCTAACTACCCTAGCACTCCATGACTTAAATTTGAAAAATTATTTAGAAAAAAAAAAAAACAAAAAAAAACCCACCTAAATTGATGCCTTCAATTTTATCGATGTGTTTCAAAAATGTTTCTATAACACTCGAGAAATTCGTATAAACAAACACGTCCGCTTGTAATCCTCTCAGCTGTCACATCTGGAAGTCATGGGGAACCAGGCCTCCAAACGGGAGATCGTTAAGAAGCTGAGCTGCGAGAAGCAGAGCCACCGCAAGAAATACCTGCCGCAAGCCAACGGAAGCAGCCCCGCGGTCACCGGGGGAGGGGAGGAGCCATCGTGCCCATCTATCGAGGAGCACCAGGTGGAGCTACCGGCCTTCACCGACCGCCAGAAGGAGCTGGTCACCGAGACCTGGAAGGTGGTGCAAGACGACATGGCCAAAGTGGGCGTGGTCATGTTTATCAAGTAAGTGGGCGTGGTCATGTTTATCAAGTAAGTGGGCGTGGTCATGTTTATCAAGTAAGTGGGCGTGATCATGTTTATCAAGTAAGTGGGCGTGGTAATGTTTATCAAGTAAGTGGGCGTGGTAATGTTTATCAAGTAAGTGGGCGTGGTCATGTTTATCAAGTAAGTGGGCGTGGTCATGTTTATCAAGTAACTGGGCGTGGTCATGTTTATCAAGTAAGTGGGCGTGGTCATGTTTATCAAGTAAGTGGACGTGGTCATGTTTAACAAGTAAGTGGACGTGGTCATGTTTATCAAGTAAGTGGGCGTGGTCATGTTTATCAAGTAAGCTTATTTTATTGGCAACATTTATTATTATTGGTAAAATATTTTTATTACTTCATGGATTTTATATTTTCACAAGATACGACCCGCGGCATAGCGTACGCCGCAGACTTGCTCATCATAGATAGTGCAACGATCCGGGTAGGGGTGAGAGAATGGACATATACAGCAGCACAATGTAATAATAAACAAAGCGAGTAAACGTGAAGACATGTGCACAGCGGCTGTTTTTACCCCCCTCCACAACCCTTTACTACCATCCCTTGCCAACCATAAACTGTGATTTTCCGACTCTAGGGCTAGTCATGTTCGCAAAAATGGGGAAAAGAACGGGCAGAAAAAAACACTTATTTAAAAAAAAAATCATGTTAAGCCTGGTCCCTTTTGGAACTCAGGACGTGTTAGCGCATTTTCGTATTATGTATCAGTACTTATGTTAGATATCAGCATTATGTAGTTATCAGTAATTGTGTTTAGATTTTAGACATATTTTTATGAATTTTCTTGTGTAATGAATATTCCTGACATTTTTTAAATTTAAAAGTCATTTCTTTACATTTTAAAATTTTTTATTTTCTCTTTAATCTAACTACAAGTCACCACAAATGATGACGTAAAACTCTCTAAACTTTTACACATATTCTAATGACGTCAAAAAAAAAAAAAAAACTAATTCTTTTGCACGCCTTCGCACCACTCTTGAATGCTTGAAAAATGATGTATTCGACTTCCGGCAATGGCGGCCGTTCCCTGCGCCAGTGTTACCTCTCGATTCGCAAAGTTTTTTGGTAGTTTTAACGTTTTTTTTTTTAAAGGATCGAGTAACTGAGTGTTGATGCACAAATGGCAGGTCAGGACATACAAAAAACATATATACATCATGGGTCTAGGACTTATGGATGCTGTGATCAAGGGTGATGACGGACGGACGGACGGACAAAACGGGTGCAATAGCGCATTCGACATCTCGAAAATGCGCTAAAAAATTGTTCCCACTACACTACTACTAATATTTTATTCCGTGAAGGAACAACGCAAGTAAACGTCGCTGCCCCCCCCCCCAACTTTTTTTCTTTTCATCCCACTACGCTTGCCCACTGTGATCTTTCGAACCCAGCGGGGTCATTCGTCATGCTCATTGGCACATGCCCGTTTAAGAGAATCATATATTAAAGAAGATTAGCTTTGCTAAATTACTGGCACATGAGTGGCGTGTGGGAAAAAAACAACTGTGTAATATGTTTAAGATGTCTGTTCTTGAACTTCCGTTTCTTGGTACCTAGTCTTGACATTTAGTTGCAGGGGGTTTCTGAGACCTGTATATTTGTAGCCAAAGTATACAATACAAATGTTTTAAAACAAATCTAGAAAAAGAAACCCGCTGTTTTGAAGAAATGAGCTGTTTAACATCCAATCATCCATCCATCCATCATGTGCCGTGCCTATAGGCGTAGGCGGTCATGCTTCTCCACAGCTCTCTGTCTTTGGTATTGCCTATCAGCTCCACTGGTGATTATGCCCCATGCCATCTTGTCAGCCCGTCCAGCATCTTTTCTCTCTGTCTGCCTCGATCCCCTTTGCCCTCTATCTTTCCTGTTTTTACTGTGAGTTCTAGTTTGCCTCGCCTCGTGATGTGTCCAAAAATTTAGATTGTCTCTTTCGAAAGTATTGTTTTCTTTTCTGGCCTACTTCTCTCAGAACTTCTTCGTTACATCTCTTCTCCGCCCATGGTAATTTTAATATATGTGTTATAAAACCTGACGCCACCCACACCCCGTGTGGCATAAACTTATATATATTTATATTAACGCTGACACTGATACCAAAAGATTGCTCGATTAATCCGAAAAAAATTAATCGATTAATTTCGACTGATTAAATTTTTTATAACGCACATATAGATACCGTGAAGATGCGCTTCATTATTTTGGAAATCGGCGGTTAAGTCGCGTTAATTCCATGTTTTCCTAATTTTGTGACGTAACACAGCAAGTTTGTTCTTCTATGCAAGAAATAATGTAGAAAATCCTATTTGTTTGCGTGCATGTCTAAATAAATAATAGTAATACGAGGGAAAAATACGTACGTAACAAAAATATAAATTATTAATAAATTGTGTGGGGGGGGGGGGAATTGAAATATTTTATCAAATTTAATCGAATTTTAATCATTTTAATTAATTACAATCGATTGATCTTTTAATTAATCGTTAATTTCCGCAGTCCATATATATATATTATATCGATAGACCATGCTGTAACAACTCGATTACAATATGATTGTTTGGTCCAGATAAATTTTTTATCGACATAACTATAAAGCTTCAATCTTTGTTTACATTTTAAAGTGTTGTTTAACATTCATTTTGACACAATAATAGTCACACGTATGTACCTACGCAAGCACATGCACCCACGCACGCACACACAGGTTAATATAACTAGCAACCAGTCACATTGGTACAGGATATTTGTGGAACAACAAACGCCATTTAAAATTTGTAAAGTCAGTTAAAAGCCTAAACTAAAATGTATCTCATAAAAGACTTTACCCCCACCCCCCCCCCCAAAAAAAAGCCCCCCGGATATTATTAAAATGTTCTCATATTCAGGGGATTCTCCACTTCTTAGAGCCAAATTACCATTTACAACCATCCGGTCAGTCATACTATCCACACTGGTCCACGTTCCTTTGTTTGCACCTGGTTCAAAAGCCATCAGCCGCCCAGCAGGGGACGGAGCGAATGAAAAAACATAAGATTTGACAAGTCATGAAATTTGTAAGAAGATGATTCAACGATATCGAGCGCCATCTTTGAGTCGGGGTTTCTATGATGATGACACTGTGGGTTTAAGTACAAGACACTGTGTGGGTTAAAGTACAAGAGAAATAAAATATATATAACGTCTCCATCTCCGGTATCAAGGCACATCCGGAAGTAGCTTGATCACGTGAGGTGTAATGGTTACACAAAGACATCAAGACATGAAACAAAATAGAAAATTCTGTTTTAATATGAGGCTCAGAAAAAAAAACAAAAGTTGGTTATTTTTAATTAAAAAGAGGTTCTGTGTTGGAAATAAGTTTTCAAAAACAATGTTTTTTGTTGTTTTTAAAAAAAAAAAAAAAAAAAGTAGAAAGCACTAAAAAAACTTTTTATTTATGTATTGTAGTTTGAAAATGATATCTAATATCAGACGGCTTATAAAACAAGTGGAGACGTTATAAAAAGACAATTAAAATTAGTCAAAGTATTCATTAACTTTATTGAATGCATCAATTTCTTGACATCGCAATTCGAGAGGAGCACAAAACAACTTTTCTTCTGAGCTCAGTTTTTAAGTTTAAGGCATTAATTTTAAATATGACATAAAGAATACCTGATACAGTTAAGTTATGTGGATTAAGATTATTGTCACTCGTGTCAATATAAATGAAGGTAGGTTGGATTTAGGTGTCTTCGTAGAGTACGTAGGTAAGAAATCTACATTATTGTCGAATTTAACAAATTCCTTTTCTGGAAGGAACCTGTTAAATAGCGGACATATGTTCCAAGCGTAAACGTACACATGACGTATTTTAATGTATCAAGTGGATTGTAGTGGATGTTATATTTCCCAAATGAGTCTGCTTTACCCCCAAGAATTCCCCTTTGACCCCCTAATGAGGTAATTTACCCCTGTTCACCGATCTCTTTCTTAAGGGATGCTCGTCAGTCAATGGCGGGATTTTTAAAAATACATTTAAAAAATATTATTTTAAAACATATTTTTTTCTAAACAAAGAAGTTAACCATATTATTAATAGTCAATGTTTAATTTGTATGTCGTTCAAATAAAATATAATCTAAGGATGTTAACACAGTTCGTTTTATGAAGGCCGGTTAAACGGTTTTTTTGTTTTTTTTTTAATTTGACTGGTTCAATAGGATACTTAAAAATTAAAATCATAAAGTTTATGCTAAAATTATTGTTAACCCAAAATGAGCGGATTCTAGCATATTTTATATGCCCACAATTTTTCAGCATATTACTCCCAAGAGTTCTCTTTTTATCCCAAATGAGGTAATTTATCGCTGCTTACCGACCCCTTGGGTAAACAGTCCGATAGCGGTAGCCATGTATTTTTCATTAGTTTTTAAATTCCACAAGAGAATGCAACAATTTAAACACGCCTCGTCCATTGGTGACATTATATTTACAGCTCTCGTGTGACGTACGTGAAATCATGAAAAAAACAACAACAACAACACTTGTAAGCTTCGGAGTAAAAGGCTATGATAAAATTGGATATTTTTTTAAATGTAGAAGTAGTTTTTAAGTCTTCAAATTACAGGAATTACTGTATTTTGTGACGCACAAGATGACGTCCTACTATCCTGTCCAAATGTGGGTTCCTACAGTACTCCTCACCATCGATCTATTCCTTTTCCAGCGCATATCTAATAATTTTTTTTTTTAGAAAACATGAGATATGATATCAATGTGGTAATTTAAGATCAAATGCCTTTCAAGTGCATATACTTAGAAAGTAAAAATGTCATTATAAGATCGGAATCAATTTGAGGCATTGTCTTGTATCAATATATTATTGGGCTATCAACAATGGCAATGATCCTTGTAATATCAATAGTCACATTCGCGAGCTTAATAAAATGATTTTTGATATTACCGCTGCATTGTTCGTTAGCTGTCTTGCTATGCCTTGGCAACTAAATTTTAAAAAAAATGTAATATTTAAAACAAGTCGAATTCAAATGTATGTGTGGCGTGAGGGGGGATGACTGGCGGGGCAAATATCTCAGTCGAGGTCAAAATTAGACAAGACATTTCCACGCGCGGACAAGAAAGTCTGAAAGGTCAGGCAAGTCAGATTTCCTCTATCAAAGAGTAGTCCACTGGGTTCAACTAGGAGACATATATTGAATCGGACACGTAATCCAAATTTACACTTCCGCCGGGGGTGGGGGTGAAATGACACTATGACGGAGTGCTAGACGTCCAGTGGCGATAAATGATAATTATTAGGCTGACACATGCATGAAAATATTCAGCCAAAATTTTTAAAAATTGATTTCATTTTAGGCAGATTGGATGCTGTAATTTCCAATACTTAAATAAAACTATCTCTCCGGAAACTCTGATTAAAAAGAATACTGGCAAACATGCAAAACATATTTCTTTAAAAGTTAAGGCCTCTATTTAGACCATGCTGACCTGTGGAGCAGTGTTCGCGTTAAAGTTGATAAGTATTGCTTTAAGGCGAAGGCTGTTGAATAACGGTTAGTACGACTTTCTGCAAAATGTTATTACTTTATATTTGTTCTGCTTTATTACTTTATATTTGTTCTGCTTTTCACCAGAAGTTATGTCCTACCTTATTGTATTTCATAGCAGACCCGTCGCGCGTTGCAACGATCTCAGTAATAAACAACCCATAAGAACAACGTTTTTGACGATAAGTCACTTACTTATATGTGGCCTAACCAAAAGTAATGTAGCACGCACCACGCGACAGACCAATGTGATATCGAAGGCAGGAATGAAACCTGTGAGCCGTGGCGGTCAACTCTAGCAGACGACTAAATATGTTTTATAGAGATAAACTAAAAATGTATTGATTTAATTACCGTACTTTCGATCGGCCTGAAATTTTGATACCATGCATTGTTAGGGGAAACAAGTCTATGAGCGAACTTCAGCTCGATGGCACCACGGAAAGTGGATCATTCTTTCCTTTTGTTTTTCCGCCAGCACAAGAGATCACGACCGACAAGACGCTGATGACAATATAAGGCATTTAAAAATGAATAAATTTGAAGAACCCATATGGAAGGTATGTTGTTGGTTTTTTTTATTTTAAATTATGCCAGAAACCTTAGCGGAAATGTGCAAAAAGTACAAGTTTCTTGGCAAACGGATAAATAAATAAATAAAAGAGAATACTAAAGAAGAAAACAACGATATTAAGGGTACAAGACGGTGAAGTTAATACAAGGTATTTACAAAGAAGGACAAGTATGGCTCAACATATCAACATAGATTTAAGAAAACAATGAAGCGGTACGGGTAACATGGAAACTATTCATTAGGCATGGTAATGAAAACACTAGGCATGGTAATGAAAACACTAGGCATGGTAATGAAAACACTAGGCATGGTAATGAAAACACTAGGCATGGTAATGAAAACACAAGGCATGGTAATGAAAACACTAGGCATGGTAATGAAAACACTAGGCATGGTAATGAAAACACTAGACATGGTAATGAAAACACTAGGCATGGTAATGAAAACACTAGGTGTCGGGATTCGTTGTCTAGGGGTTCTGATCGTTACTTCACCGCCAACTTGCGCACACAGACCGAACACAAAGTCCTTGTACTAACAGCAATCTTTATTAATCATAGTACAACTCCACGTCTTAACATCACATGTAACAACTCTCAGTCCAACAGACGAACACTGGACAACGCTAAAACTCGTGTATCCCTTGTGTACTTCAGGTCGAAGGTTCCTCCATATACCAACCGACCTCTATCTCTTGCTCACAACAACTGCTGCCTTCCCACTACGTCACGTTCACACTATTGCGTCATACATTTTCAAACCGTGCGCACCGCACCGCACCAAACACAAGTAACAACATTGACATGTCAGGGAAAACCCAATAACTCTATAATGTTTCCCTGACACTAGGCATGGTAATGAAAACACTAGACATCATAATGAAAACACTAGGCATGGTAATGAAAACACTAGGCATGGTACTGAAAACACTAAGCACGGTAATGAAAACACAAGGTATGGTAATGAAAACACTAGGCATGGTACTGAAAACACTAGGCATGGTAATGAATAAGAACATATGTCTTATCCAACATTCTACATTCTCTTAATCTTTGAACTCTGCAGGAAGAGGGTAGATGCGCCTAAGTTTTTAAGGAGCTGGCTATCTCTTGACTAGACACAATAGGTCTAATGTTAAAACAAAATGTTTGGATAAACAAGCTCAAAGCGAGCAAAACTTCTCTTTGCTCTGGAAAGGAAAAAAAAATAATTCAAGCACGAAAAGGTAATGACACTTATATCAAGTGCTAAAAGCCTATTGGAATAGAAAACGATTTTTAAAAAAAGAAACAAATAATTGAAAAAACAACAACAACGTTAATAGATCATAAGGGTTCACATAAAACTAACTGAAAGTAAATGCTGAGACTAAAATGAAACATGAAGGAAAACGGACACAATTTCTGAATACATATTTAATTAACTGGAATAAGACGAAAGCATCTACCAAAACAAAAAAAATAATTCTTACTAAGTTATACGAGTCTTACTAGACAACAAAGCATAAATGGAGCACATCCCATTATTAGCCGGAAATGGAGAAGTGCGTTACATGATAAGACTTATAAATCAGAAATTGGGGCAAATATAGGTTTAGCCTGTTAGACCAACTTATAGTACTACTCGTCTAGTTGCCAAGTTAAATATAATGTTCAAAATTCACTGGCCAAGAAGGAGAAGCCTAAGATAAATTTGATATCGACAAACTCCTGATAATGCGCACAGCGAAACACAGATTTATTGGTCTCAGTGTCTGTGACGGACAAGTGGGATAATTCTTGCCGATTTCCAAAATAATATGTAACAGAGGTGCTGAAGATGGAAGTTTAAAAACAAAAATAGTTTTACAGACATGTAACAAGTAACAATTGTTGGTGACGTTCTAAACAATTTACCGCTAATCATCAAAAACTGATGATGCATATTAATATAGTCACCGTAAATAAGTCATTGCCTTGAACATATTCACGTCTCATACATTTTTACAGTAATGAAGTGTTAAATGACTTGTGCAGATAGTTTCTGAGTTTCAACGTCAGTACAATGAAAAACCTTCTTGAAGGTAGCAAGATATTTAAACTAATACCAAAATACCGTCCTTGGAAATTAGCAGAATTTTAGAGAAATCGTTTGCACGAGAATTCACGTGATCAATATATCCGTTAAACCAGATGTGACCACGCAAAGATTGCGAAAACTGTAAAACATTTCATTTGTCGAACTCATGAAATTGAAATATACATTTAAATATTTTTAAAAGCTAAAATGTATACATAAATGTATTCGTAAGGTATGAAATTTGGATTATATTATTATGTTGGAGGGGAAAATTTTTTTTTTGTTTCAATTAAAAGTGTGATGTAAATTTGAATTGGCCATTTGAATACAGAATCATTACATTAATTTGAATTACATCAGGCATCATCCACACGTTTTATCTGACGAGAGATAACGTGTAGCACGGATAATTATCTTAAGTAGACTATTTTGGTACAGTTTATTACACAAAACATGTTGTTTATTTTGTGGTCTTTAAAAGGCACAAATTCAAGCACAAACAGAGCCTAAACCAAAAAGAAAAAAAGTATATATTGCAAGCGGTCTCGGCTATTTACACCTCATCTCATCGAATTCAAGCTAGGGGAAACAACTCTCATGGAAACGCTTGATTTGATGCGTCTCATCCATGAGAACTTCATCTTGGCTTTTTTTTTTAAAGCATGGGAATCTTTACCCGGGTCCTGTGTCCTGTTTATTACCCGCATTAATCATCTTTGTGTGACAGGTTAAAGGACATAAACACATTCGTTGATGACTGTTTCTTCGACCAATACACTAATTCAATCTTCCGTTTTCAAACTGGATCCATATTTGAGATACGTACGAGTATACGTGTCCATTCTCTTGGAAATTCGTATATTTTGGTTCCTTTTTTTGGATAACACAATTACTTGCCTTCCATCCACTGGTTTTCTTTGAGTTTAATTTATTTCAGTGTTTACTTTGATAAACCAGAACCGTAGTTAGGTGGTCAGAATGGGACAAATCATTTATTGCTTTCTCTTTATGGACGGTAGGAAATGTTTAGCGGATGTTGTTGTTGTTTTTTTGTACACCTCCGATGCCCACCCCACCCAAAGAAAGTTACTTAAATAACCATACCGTGCCTACAGCAGCACTTTCCCTAGTATCACAGACCATAATACTGTGCCTACAGCAGCACTTTCCCTAGTATCACAGACCATAATACCGTGCCTACAGCAGCACTTTCCCTAGTATCACTGACCGTAATACAAATTTAACAGTAGAGAGAGAGAGAGAGAGAGAGAGAGAGAGATGGGGAAAGAATGACGATATATGAAACGCTAGACGACATGAGCATCTTAGCGATAACATTATGTTTGGCTTTTGTTTCCACAGTAATTTATTTAAGTTAGTCTAGATATTTAACTGCCACTACATTTTTTTTTTTTTTTTTTTTTTTTTTTTTTTTTTTTTTTTTATTTTTTATTTTTTTTTTTTTGTATTTCTCATTTGATAAAAGGAAGAAAACCGTTCATATCGTACACGTGTAGTGAGGCAAACTATTGGTGAACGGATTTAGATGTTGACAGAATGGAACTGAGTGACTCATGCTTATTACAAGAAGTAGATTTACGCTCTTTGGATATCACGTGGGTACTGAACTGAACTGAAATGTCCCTTAACCCGACGCTGGGTCGTTGGGGCACCATTTTGAGCTGCACACTATCTCATGCCATGTGTCACGGTTCTGAGCTGCCTTTTGGGAGTTGCTAAATGACAGGCCGGTCCACTCTTTGATGTCGTCCTCCCATCTCCTCCTTGGTCTGCCTCTTTTTCTTCTTCCCTGGACTGTGCTTTGCAATATGGTCTAATATGGTCTTTGAGAGACCTCCAGATCTTCTCACATGTCCGTACCATCGTAATTTCCTCTTTCTAATTGAGGTGAGAATGTCCTCGTAATGGCCAATGACAGCACTTATTTTATCGCAGACCGCTTTGTTTGTGATGTGCACCGTGTAGAAGATGTGGGTACATTGAGGTCAAAACCAATTGTTGCGACAGATTCAAAATACTGGAATATTTTCCCTTGATTTAGATGAAGAAATTTAGGAAAGAACTTTCAATGGAATAGAAAGTGACATTTTTTTAAAATGGGTTTTAGAAGGAAACATTATATTTGGTTCTGCTATTGAAATAACCGAACATCAGAGAAACACACCATAGAGCAAAGAAATATATTTGGTATGACATTTGGAAAGTGCCTCAATGATGGGTCGGGTCTTACAGTTTCAGAAGATCGGTGCGTTGGTCGATATCATGGCCCAGTTGGCTGGGCAGATAATAGAATTTGTGGTGGCACTGTGTGCAGTTGATTAGTTTGATATCTATAGCGGGTGAGTTCCCTTTGATGGGGCATGCATGAAAAATTATTGCTCACAGTTAACAGTGAGTCGGATTTTAGAGTGGGGGAGAATGTGAGGAGTGGGTGAGAATTTGAGGAGAGGGAGAGAACGTGAGGAGTGGGAGAGGACGTGAGGAGAGAGAGAGAGAGAGAGAGGACTGAGGAGTGGGAGCGAAGGGGAGTGGGAGAGAATGTGAGGAGTGAGAGAGAACGTGAGGAGTGGGATAGGACGTGAGGAGTGGGAGAGAAGGGGAGGAGTGAGAGAGAACGTGAGGAGTGAGAGAGAACGTGAGGAGTGGGAGAGAAGGGGAAGAGTGGGAGAGACTGTGAGGAACAGGAGAGAAGGGGAAGAGTGGGAGAGAACGTGAGGAGTGGGAGAGAAGGGGAGGAGTGGGAGAGAAGGGGAGGATTGGGAGAGAAGGGGAGGAGTGGGAGCGAAGGGGAGGAGTGAGAGAGAACGTGAGGAGTGGGAGAGAAGGGGAGGAGTGAGAGATAACGTGAGGAGTGGGAGAGAACGTGAGGAGTGGGAGAGAACGTGAGGAGTGGGAGAGAAGGGGAAGAGTGGGAGAGAACGTAAGGAGTGGGAGCGAATGGGAGGAGTGAGAGAGAACGTGAGGAGTGAGAGAGAACGTGAGGAGTGGGAGAGAAGGGGAAGAGTGGGAGAGACTGTGAGGAATGGGAGAGAAGGGGAAGAGTGGGAGAGAACGTGAGGAGTGGGAGAGAAGGGGAGGAGTGGGAGAGAAGGGGAGGAGTGGGAGAGAACGTGACAAGTGGGGGGGAAGGTGAGGAGTGAGAGAGAACGTGAGGAATGGGAGAGAAGGGGAGGAGTGAGAGAGAACGTGAGGAGTGAGAGAGAACGTGAGGAGTGAGAGAGAACGTGAGGAGTGGGAGAGAAGGTGAGGAGTTGGAGAGAACGTGAGGAGTTGGAGAGAAGGGGAAGAGTGGGAGAGAACGTGGGGAGTGAGAGAGAACGTGAGGAGTGGGAGAGAACGTGAGGAGTGAGAGAGAACGTGAGGAGTGGGAGAGAAGGGGAAGAGTGGGAGAGATCGTGAGGAGTGGGAGAGGACGTGAGGAGTGGGAGAGAAGGGGAGTGGGAGAGGACGTGAGGAGTGAGAGAGAACGTGAGGAGTGGGAGAGAAGGGGAAGAGTGGGAGAGAACGTGAGGAGTGGGAGAGGACGTGAGGAGTGGGAGCGAAGGGGAGTGGGAGAGAACGTGAGGAGTGGGAGAGGACGTGAGGAGTGGGAGAGGACGTGAGGAGTGGGAGAGAAGGGGATGAGTGGAAGAGAACGTGAGGAGTGGGAGAAAACGTGATGAGTGGGAGAGAACGTGAGGAGTGGGAGAGGACGTGAGGAGTGGGAGAGGACGTGAAGAGTGGGAGAGAAGGGGAGGAGTGGAAGAGAAGGGGAGGAGTGGAAGAGAAGGGGAGGAGTGGAAGAGAAGGGGAGGAGGGGAAGAGAAGGGGGAGTGGGAGAGAAGGGGAGGAGGGGAAGAGAAGGGGAGGAGAGGAAGAGAAGGGGATGAGTGGGGGTTAGAATCTTTCTAATTTCAGCCATGTTTTGGGAGAAAAACTGGGACGCCGGTCTGTTTATCACTGAGATAACGGAAGTCTTGGCTCAAAATTCCAACTGAAGGACACTTAGAAAGTCATCTCAATGGCTTCCGTGAAAGTAGTTTTTTTTTGTTAAGTCTTTGTTTGTTTGTTTGTTGTTTTTTTTTATAACTATTTTTTTAGACCAGAATTCTCCGATACTGTTAGGTCATTGAAAAATGTTTTATTGTTATATTTACGTTAAAATGTTTTCAATTAATCATATAGATTCTAAATTTTTGTTATCGCCATTCAAAGTGTGGAAAGTATTTTTTTTTAAATACACAAAACCTAGAATATCCCCCAGCCCAAACCCATTCATTGAATGCTTGAAAAGGCAAATGTCTCCCGTTCCTTCCACCACGGTGCAAGTTGAACAGTTTGTTTATCTTCAGCACCAGAACTCACACAAAACATGAACATAAAACTTTTTTTAAAAAAAAATCAAACTTAATTATAATTACATTAAAATAATAGCCTCAGCATTTATCTTCTTTAATATATAAAGCTGAAAGTTTGTCTGTTGGTTTGTTTGTTACCAATACAAATCCACACCGTTGGACCCAGGGTGGTGAAATTTTGCAGGGGACCCCAATTTGACCTGGAATAGGTCATAGGCTATGTTTAAACCCAAGGTGACCACCCCTAGGGTAAGGGGGCCCATTTTTTGCTTTTTTCCTTACATGAGCTATATAAAAAATGAAAATCACGAATTCTCTTATTTGTTGTAGTTGTTAAGTATACTTCTACAATGGTAACATGCTAAATCAATATTTAAATTACCACTTACTGGGGTCCGGGGGCCCAAATGTAGTTTTTTTCTTATATTAAAAACTGACTCATCACTAATTATTCATCTCTCCGTGTAGGTAGAAGCATGGCACTTTGGTAAATTGTTAATTAGCCTCTCGGAACGATTATTGGCGTTAATTTTTTTTATAAATTACTAAAAGTGGGGCCCGGGGGCCCAAAAACTATTTTTGTAAATACTGAAAACCGCTGCTTATCCACTTTCCCGTGTAGGTAGAAGCATGAAACTGTGGGAATTTGTTGAGTACACTTCCGCAATGGTAACATGTAAAAAAATATTTAAAGTATCACTCATTGGGGGCCGGGGGCCCAAATGTATTTTTTCTTATTTAAAAACTGACTCTTCACTAATTCTCCGATTTCACGTGTAGGTAGAAGCATGAAACTTTGCAAAGTTGTTGA